>JAECUM010028764.1:0-57296 GCA_016617855.1 Megalonaias nervosa | reverse complement strand
GATTCAATGAAACTGAAGAAATCGGAAAACTATCAAAAGCAAACTCAAAAGTGAAATTATGATCGTCGACATCGCGCCCGAATATGAAAAAAACTTCAGGTAGGGAATAATGTATGGATTAAAATCATTTTTATTCAGGCATTATTAAATCTGAGGCATCTACACCTCATTCATACATGGTAGTAACTGACGAGGGAGAGATACGGCGTAATAGGAGAAATTTAATTCCCATGCCTACCTCACTATCGGAGCCTCTCAGAGTGACTGTTTCAAACCTGATGCTATGACTAATTCAGATGAAAGCAAAGCAGTGCTAACCAGTCAAAATGGATATTTCACACGTTCGGGAAGATTGTCAAAACCACCTGAGAGACTGAACTTGTAAGAATGAAGCTGATGTAGCTTGTTTAGAAATGCGGGCATCAGATCACGTTTCGTTTTAACTTTCTCAGGAGGAAAGATGTAGTCTAAGATTTAATCTAATCAGCTTTGAAATATCACTTGACAGTGAAAGTAATCAGATATTCCACACTGGTTTAGAACTGGTATACACCAACAGCTGGTTTATATGTTCTCTAGGGTTTAAGTTCCATTGGAAAAATACTTTCATGGCAGTCTTTACTCCCCTTCCAAGCTGTACTGATGTCTTGTATTTAATAAACAGTATAGAACGCCTTCTGCAGTTATTCTTCAATAACAAATAACATTACACACACCATTTAGTATTAATCTAACATTATGTAGCCAAGACATTTTTCAGTGCAATGAGCAGTTTAAGAAGTATATATACCCCTGTTGACAAATCACATTTCAGTTTATTAATTTCTCTGCTTATAACAAGTTTTTGAAAGAAAAAAGTGCACCTGCCGTGTTCAAATAGCTGGAATATATAAATATTTGTCGAAATACCATCATGGAAGAGGAGCAGTATCAACAGATCTAAGCTTTCTTATTCATTCCCTGATAGAAGGTATGTACTTTTAGGTCATAATATATGTACCTAGGGCATGTTATTCAAAATTAAGGCTGGGGGTACTTTTACTATAGTCATAATATATGTGCCTTGGGTATTTTATTGAGATTTAGGGAGGGAGGTGATTTTAATATAGTCATGGACTATGTACCTATAATACTGTATTATGCATATGCATTCTTTAGAGTATGGCCAGCCAACTTTGACAAGAGCCATTAACGCAAACGGTGTAAGCCCCACCTGTCGGAGTCTGGTACCCTTCATTACAGCCATAAGAGCCATGGCCTTGTAAGAATTGTCGGAAAGTCAGAGAAGTCTGCTTTTCTCCAAGCCTGCCATGCAAACCCAACCAGCAGTCTTTTTGGTCTCAACAAGACATGGTTGAAAGTTGCTGAGCAATACTTCTGGCCTGGGATGTTTGAATTTCATAGCACATGGCAGTATCATGGCAGATGTCTTTAAAGCCTCTACTACTGCTAACAAGAACATTAAGAAAGCACAAACAAAACAGAAGTACTACAATGCCACACATAACCTCCCAAACTTTGATGCTGGCAACCAGGTTTTGTTAAAGAACCATAAGAATGTGGTAAGTTGTAGTGGCAAAGTGGATGATTGCTGGACAGGAACTTGCACTATCACTGCAGCTGCTGGCAAGGGCATTTACTGACATGCTGAGTATAAAAACAAAGTTAACTCATTAAACCCTAGTGCCATGTTTATGCGTCATGAGGTAGTACCGTACTTCCAAGCTCTTTAGTGTCAAGATCATTTATGATACGCCAAAGAGGGTAGTATTACAGAAAAGTAGACATGTAGCTCTACAATGATACTAAATAATCTGGACTTTCTACTCGCATTACAAGATACAGTGGGAAAAACGTAACTTTTGAGACCTGATTTTTTTACACCAAAAATTCGCCGATTGACGGAACCAGATTTTGTGTCCGGATTTTACTCTGTTTGGCCTGGGATCTAAGACAGACATGTCTGAACTGCACATGGAGATGTGAACATTTACAAAAGGTAGGATAAGTTTGAAATTTGGAACAAACAGTGGCCAGAACACGAAAATGATGGGTTCAATAAGCACAAACAAACTTCAACCTTAACCCTTTTGCACATGAAAGATTGAAATTGCCAATAAAAGCAGATGTATTTGGATGTATTCAGAAGAAACCACCAAATGTGTTTCCTACTCCCATTTCAGGCGAAAATAACAAAAGTCTCCAGGGGTTAATGAATTAATGGAGTGAGGCTAAAAAATACCTCACCCTCTAAGATGCTGCTGATCAAGAACCAACTGTCCCCTCACAAAAACAAACCCAGGAGGGCAAAAGAAAAAACCAATCAAACATCCTTGTAAGGAGAGCAAGCTGACAAAGGAGAAACCAAGAACCACAGAGTTTGGGGTGACTGTGCTGGACTGTTCATGTTGATTGGCAGCAAAATCGAGGAGGTATTCTGAGATATAAAATATTCCATCAAATATAACCAAACACCCCAACTACGGTGAATGCATCAACACCTCCCACCACCAGTCACCATCAGTGGGGATGGAAACTTTTTGCTCTAACTGGGGCACAGATCTACCATCTCCACCTTTAAGCACTCATAGTAAAACTGATTGCTAACATCCTATAATTCTTATAATAAGATTTCCAAAACAAAAATGAATGAGTTAAATACCCTGGGTACGAATTCTACAGGGTAGGCACTTTCACTATTATAGCATTTCTACCTAAAGGCTGAGGAGGTACAAATACTATCTCACACTGGTAAATTGCAACTATAAACAGGTATGTGCAGTAGACAGCATTTAAAATGGCATTTTTATCCTACTCAGGTAGAATCACAAGTAATGAAGTTAGACACAGCAGTCAGTTTTGAGGGTGATGGCAAAACAAATTTGTAACGATTTTGCTTAAAACTCTTCATTTACATCAGAAAGCTAGAAATATGGTTTATGTCATCTAATTATCCAATCAATTTTAATTAAACTTGGATATAGGTTTATATCATTAAGAGAGTTTGGTAATGAGCAGGATTCATGCATACTAACAAGATGAAATTTTATCCGATTGAGTTTGTTACCACTTTAGGACCTGTATTTCTAACTGCTTGCCTTGAAATATGGTCTCATATCATCAAGATCTAGGATGGGTTAATTAATCAGACTTGAAATATGGTCTCATATCATCAAGATCTTGGATGGGTTAATTAATCAGACTTGAAATATGGTCTCATATCATCAAGATCTAGGATGGGTTAATTAATCAGACTTGAAATATGGTCTCATATCATCAAGATCTAGGATGGGTTAATTAATCAGAAAGATCCATTCATATTATGAAATCTTGCAATTTAATTGGTTGAGCTTGTTACACTCCTGAAGCCATTTTGAACAAACCTGGAATATGTGGGAGGTCACGGGTTCAACACACACACCCCAGTCATATCAAAGACTTATAAAAAATGGTACTAGCAGCTGCCTTGCTTGGTGTTCAGCATTGGCCTGGTGTCAAGATAATGTGACTGGATTGTACATATTGCTGCATGTTCACAGCATTATGCCCCAGTGCTAGACATCACTATAAACTGCCACAATGCAGGCATCATAGCAATATCATTGAAAAATTGTTAAAGCTTAGAAATTCAAATCACACACACACACACACACACACACACACACACATATCAACAGCATTATACATAATAATATATAAACTGCCACAATGCAGGCATCATAGCGATATCATTGAAAAATTGTTAAAGCTTAGAAATTCAAATCACACACACACACACACACACACTCACATCAACAGCATTATACATAACAATCTGTATGCTTTGGTTTATTTATAAATCCATCACTTTTACTGCTCACTGTATACTGCTGTTGATATGAGCAGTTGTGAAGGGTCTATGTTGAGGATCCTTCAAATCTTGTTAAACCAAGGTTGGGATGAGTCCTTTAAATCTTGTGAAGCCAAGGTTGGGATGAATTCTTCAAATCTTGTGAAGCCAAGGTTGGGATGAGTCCTTCAAATCTTGTAAAGCCAAGGTTGCGATGAGTCCTTCAAATCTTGTGAAGCCAAGGTTGGGATAAGTCCTTCAAATTTTGTGAAGCCAAGGTTGGGATGAGTCCTTCAAAAATGGTTCTCCGCTTCCAATTAAGCAGCCCTAGAAGCTCTTACAGTAAGAACTTAACATGGTGTCCTTGAAAAAAGATGATAGATTCTATGTTTGTCAGGTGCACCAGTGGACCATGTTTTATTAACAATTCTCCACTTTATGGGAGGATGTATTCACACTGAATGGGCAAGATTTTTCGACATGAAAAAGAATAAGTTGAGCAATAGCGATGGAAAAGGCAGCAAAAAATGTATTTCCAGCTGGCCGACCTTCCCTGTTTCTCACTGCCGACCCTAGTACTTTTTTCTCTATGGTAAAAAAAAAATCACAAAAGAATCACATTAAATATATATATAGTGTTTAAAAAACACATCAAACCTAATTTTAAAATCTACAATAGGAAACGTATCTTTTTTGCATAAGCTATTGAGTGGAAAACAAGTGTGGAGACCAACGAGCACATGGCTCTGAATAGTGGAGCAGGACCTTGGTGAGTTCAGCCTCAGCCCACACACTAGATGGTAAAAGGCACAAGATTGCATCTACTGGTGCAGAATCGCATCTACAGCAATTCTGCCTCGGGTTGCACGCTAATGATAACTGTGGTGGCCATACTGCAAATCAGATCATAACGAATTTCATTTATGACCAGCTAGACATCATAAGAAGTCTTTCAGTGAAGACCCCATGGCATTTTCATTTAGGACCAACCAGACATCACAAGGGATTCATTGAAAAAAAAACCCAAGTTGATAAGACCATTGATTCTGGGGAGGCAGCAATAATATTTTTGGATGTCAGAGAGGAAACATTTTCATTTAGGACAAACTAACTGGATGAATGTTCTGTGAAGTTTCATGCCAATTCTCCAAGTACATGTAGTTAACAGATAGACAGATGGCAACAGGCCATCTCATGACCAGTAGAACTAATAAGTAGGAAAAATGCATACCAAAATATTATTTTGAATAAAAGTTCTGTGAATGGCATACTATATGCCTGCCCCATGTTTAATTGTCCTATACCAAGGTGCAAGTAGCATATAGTTTGACAATGGAAATTAATGACCCATCGGTCTCAAGGTCAAGGTATGCAGTCTAGAACTAAAGTTGCTGTGACATTTTTTTAAAATCATTATTTTTTTAATAGACTTACCATGATCATAACCTCTAGACTACTTGTTCTAAAGGTCTCTTTATTAACATGTGGCCTTGACCTTGCAACCCCAAAATCAATAGGCTTCCTTCTTACCCAATGTTTACAGGGTTAGTAGCATAGTTCTTATTAAATTTTCAAGGTTTTTTCAAGGTTTTTCAAGGTTCAAAATCATGTTTTTCAAGGTGCATTACTACATTTTACTCTGTCTACACTGCACTATTTACAAGGCCCAACATATCTGAGAGTGAATTTTTCAGTTCATGTAGCTTGACATCAAGCTGTTTTTCAAGAGCTCTCAGTCTGCGATTTTGTCCTTAGCACTCTTCCTCAAACTATTTGGTGTTGTGATTAAGGAAATTTTCCTATTGGTCTCTGCTTTCAATGCATAATCAGCAGCAGCAGCTGTCATTGTCTCAATGTCTTTTCAGTACCTGCCTTTCTTCTTCACCCACCACCATAAAACAAAAAAAGTAACAAAGATATGTTTATTTATATTATCACTTATTTAAAAATAGCGTATCAATATGTAAACTACTTCATATAAGAGACATTAATATTTATCTCAGCTTAGCTGTATTTATATTTTTAGATTTATCGTGTTCATTCCAATTATTGTCTGCTTATTTCCACTCAATCTAAAAACAGAACCAGATCGAACTAATTTCATAATTAAGACTATATACAGTTTCTATTTTAAAACTTGAATCCCTGTGATCACCGACATACCTTTTTTGTCAAAACCGATTTCATGCTGAAGGCTTCTTGTTTTGCCGTATTAGCTGCTTTTTTTTCCCAGCTGCATGTGACCATAGAGCACTCTTTCTTTCATTGCATGCAAATCAATATCCTTCTTGCATAATTTGCATTTGCAAAGCTCTGAGAAAGATCTCATAATCCAAACTTCAAATGTTTCTTTGTCTAGCCACCGAAGTTGGACTTGGCAGCCAGCCATTTCAAAGGTTACAAATGATTCATATTTAAACTGTGGCTACATCCAAGCTTCATACAATTGGAAGTTCAAAATGTACAACTACGCAGCGGCCAGTTGTGGAAATTTCCATTGTGGCACCAACTTAGCAAGCAATCCAGTTTTTTTTCCCTCTTTTCTTTATTTATTTAAATCTGTAAAACAAAACTATTCATTAATTCCTTTTTGGTTTCATGAAAATCAAGACTTTTCAAGGTACCCAGACAATATTTTGAATTTTTCAAGGTGTTTTCAAGGCCTTGAGGGACAAATTCATTTTTCAAGGCTTTTCAAGGTCCCCTGTGGACCCTGTGTTTAAGTCATTCACAAACTGAGGTGTAGGTACATGGTAGAGAACTGAAATGTTTTGTGCAGAAACCATCATCTTTTAGTCAGTGACTTTCACCTTTGACCTGTAGATCCCAAACTGACAGGTTTCTTTCTTAACCCAATTACAAGTTATCCATAAACCTTGGTCTGTGATGTAGAACTTGTTCTTTCAGTCAGCATGACCTTGACTTCTGACCTAAAATCAATAGGCTTTTCTCTTGCTCAAAATGCAAGCCATCCACAAAGTCTGGTGGTAGTAGGTGATGGAGAACTAATGTTCTTGTGCATAACCCATTGATCTTCTGAGTCAGAGTGACCTTATCCTTGACCTATTGCCCCCATAATCAACTTTTTCCTTATCCCAGGTGCAAGCTATCCACAAAGTTTGGCAAAAGTATATGCTGTGGAATTGAAGTTATCAGAAAAGGACAGACAGGGCTATGACACATTACATGCTACATCATAAGGTGGGCATACAAAAATTGCTATAATGGCAATCAGATTATTTACATATGCATACAAATGCAGTTTTTTACTTGATAATACTAACCATTAGTAACAAAAAGTCGAAGTCCACAAAAAAAGTTCAATACTGTAAAATACTGTGACAAATTAACCAACAGCATGGTCATATAAATATGCCTATTCTATCTGTCAACCTCAACTTTTGATTGATCATGCTAACAAGATTTTTCACAAAAATGTGAAAGTATCAAAAAATGTTTTAAAAAACTATGGAAATTTATTAGAGCTTGCCCTGGGTAAGCTGACTGGAAAATTGAACTTGCCCCTGGGAATACTGAGCTTGCTGCAAAAAAGGTCAGGTTGAAAATGATCTTGAAATAGCTAGATTTGAGAGAGAGAGAGAGAGAGATTGCAAACAACCAATAACAGAGCTCCATTAGTTTTAATCATATTTTCATACATAACATTTTCATTATCTTTCCAATTAATTATCCATTTTCATTATCTTTCCAATTAATTATCCATTTTCATTATCTTTCCAATTAAAGATGATCAGGCAGATTTTATTATGCACCCAGGAGGAAAACAATATAAAAATAAGTCCATCATTGAAACAGTCACAAAACTGTTAATGATTCACTCTATCATGATCTTCTTTTGAGATTGAGAACATTTTTTTTTTATCCATTAAATTTTTTGCCAAGCGTTATTTACTTATCAGTTTCCTGTTAATTACCACATAAACAACAAACCATAAACACAGCATGTTGAGTGTTACATTTTTGGTTGACTGATCATGAAATCCTGAAGGTTAATCATTAGTGTCAAGTGCCTTTCATTTCCAAACACACCTGTCAGTGAAATCTGACAAGGCATATTAACAATTAGCGCCTTACTCACAAAGACAGCGCCATGCATCAAAACAATCTATATACTTGGCCAGCTATTAAACTGCCCCAGGATAGTTAGGGACCTGAAAGTCAGCTAATCCCCGATTCGAACAAATATTACAATTAAAATGTAACAGAAGAATAGTTAGAATTGCAATATTTATTCCCTATTTGTCAAAAATGGCTTCAATTAATAACAGAACACTATGGGTAATTTACTTTGAAACTTGAACTTGCCTGAGCTGAATTTCAGCTTGTCCCGGGAGTTGGGAAAGTTGATTTGTAAATCCCTTACACACACACACACACACACCCACACACACACATACACACACACACATATTTAAGAGGAAGTCTTCTAACAATCTGTATACAAATTTACAAATAATTTTTGGTGTGAAAATTTCAGTAGAAATGGCAACAAAAAAAAACATATATGAATATTAACGGTCAAAATTTAATTTTGTTTTACAGCTGAATTTTCTTAGTCCAATACAAATTATGTCTATTTAATATAACTGTTCAAGTTAGATTAACCTATCAAATATACAGTTGGTCTGAGTATGAAGGGATGAAAACGTAGACTGACACTCTTACTTACTTCTGCCTTTCCTATCATTACTCTCCTGCCTGTCCTATCTCTAACTTCCTTCCTTTATTCTTGACCAAGCACCAACCACTGCTTAACAGTCAAGTGTGACTGCATCAACATATTTATAGATAGACGGATTAACCTAAATATCAAATATACAGTTGGATTAACCTAAATATCAAATATACAGTTGGATTAACCTAAATATCAAATATACTGTTGGATTAACATAACTATCAACAGGGATCAAGCTAGACTTGAATTTTAGGAAGAAGTGACTTCTCCTTTTGGACAGAACAGGGAGAAGTGAGAGCTCAACAGGGAGAAGTGGATGTGAAGCAAGAAACGCAATATATATATATATATATATATATATATATAAATAATACAAATCATATGGTGAATAACAGTCCTTTCAAGTGCACTGGATCCAGCAAGGGATCATGTGTGTCAGAGGTCAGGTATTGATTAAGATAAATACAATAAACTGACAATGAACAGTGCAAAACTAGTATCTAACTAGCCTGAGCACTTTCGACTCTTAATGACTCAAATATATATATATATATATATATATATATATATATATATATATGTGTGTGTGTGTGTGTGTATGAGTGTGTGTGTGTGTGTTCTCTTATTTAAATTATGTCCTCTATTTCCCAGTATTCATATTTGCATTTAACATTGAATTTAAGCAATACTTTATTTTCAAGTTAGAAAAATTTCTTAATTTTTTTGGCCATATGACTCTAAAAGAGAATAAGAAACTGCATTGTAACAAAATTTAACTGAGTACCTAGATTACATTATTGTAATTGCAAGTTGGCAAAAATTCTTAATCAACTACCCTTAATAAATTTTTTAAAATATATTTTTGTATTATTTTTTTTATATATACTTTTTAAAAGTTCACAATAATGGCACTTTCAAAGATTTCTAAACGCTTTTGACACAACCCCTGTACCATGTACATGAGGGCAAATACACCCGTGTCCTCATTTCTTTGTTGCGGATAAAACATTACTGTGAACTATTCACACATAACACACTAAAACGCATAAAATTACAGACATGACTCATTTATAGTCGGTATATGAACTAAACCCTTCTTTCCAACTGAATCAACACAGACGTGAGTGCATCTATTTTTACAAGGAGGGGTTTTCGTAATGTAATCACTCACTAGCTTGACTACAACAGTCCATGATAGGACTGCAAATTTATGGTTTATTTATTTGTCTACTTACTTGTATTAATTTTAGGCATTGATTAAATATTATCTGCTTCGCAGCTTTTTTCCGTATTTTCACAAATACGAGTCAAGTCAGAAAACAACTTTGACCTTACAAAACTTCTCGCGAATTCCACAACATAGCATTGTCTCATACATTTCTGACCTATGTAATTGCATTGTAAAGTTAAAACTTAGGCTAAATAACATAATACCTAGGCTTTGCTTTCTATGAATTGTATGTTTTTCTGTATATATTTACTCGATGATTTATGAAAAAAGTCAATCTAATAAGTACTGGTACTTCCAGACATAGCGATGTCCACCATTTTTTCCCCATTACTGGCACAGGGGTTTGTTACAAATAAAATAGGAGCCTAACCTGTACTAATATTATTACAGGTTAGGCTCCTATTTTTATTTGTAACGAACCCCAGTGGTTACTGGTACACTTACAGTTTCAAACTAATTTTATGACGAAATAGTGTACATGAGGCAATTAAAATATGCAGATCACCGATTTTATTCTTAAAACACAAATTGCTATATACATACTATTGTTAAAGTTTCGAAACACAAATTTGTATGTTTTTATCATCGAAGGATAACATGCGTAAATCGGGTAGTGATAAAGGCCTAGTTGCCAACTCAGGAAATGGTTAATGGTCAATCAGCTATCAAAACACATGTTTGTGAATGTGCAAGAGTTCGTTTGTCAGCGTAATTGATATTAAAACTAGGCCTAGCTACAGATGTCTTGAAGAATACCTTTCTCTAGGCCTGCAACACAATACTAGAATAAACCTGCCTAAGGCGAGGGGGCACCTCAGAAGGTATCTCATGTGTATCTCTAAAAAAAAAATCACAGGGCGAAGTCGTTTTCGCTTTCCTAACAGAAGACGGCGAAGTTTAGATTTTTTAGGTGACTTAGTCGCCCACTTTGCCTGGTAGCGTGACCCCTGTATCAAATATACAGCTGGATTAACCTAAATATCAAATATACAGTTGGATTAACCTAACGATCAAATAGTTTTTATTTTAAAGATTTAATGTAAATCATTTCCATTTTTTATGTAGTAAAAATGTTAAAGCACGATAACACAGATTCAATTACTTTCCTTAGATGGTGTATGAACCAGTATAACAGCTGAAAATTCCTAATTAATACGAAATTAAGGAGAAATAAACATAAATTTATGAATAATATCTCAGTTAAGGTGCAATTCTCAGTATTCTCTGTACAAATGTACACACCTCAAGCACTATCATCATCTTCTTCTACCCTTCTAATCCTTATGGATTTGCCATGTGATGGTTTTCTTGATTTAAATATCATCTTAGATTCAATGTCGGATGGATGTTTTGAGTCATTTTCATTCGTATCATCAAGCTCCAAAGAACACCCACTCTCCTCAGCAGATTCATTCAAGGAGTCCTTCTCATTCTTTTCACTGCTACTAGTGGAGGTCTTTTTCACTCTTTTAAATGTAAATGCTCCTTTTGAACAGGCATTGCTGTCCACATCAACTTTCTCACTAGCATTTTCTGCCTCTCGGATTGCCCTTCTTTCGGTCAAAAATGCTAGAGCTGCTTTCTTGTTGGCAGAGCTGGACATGTCTTCATCCTTAACATCTTCCAGGGAGTATCTGGTCCATCTATCTGGATGAACTTCAAAATCAGGCTTTCTCTTCATGCCACCACGTCTAAACCTTCCTTGGTGGCTGTATGTTCTCCCGGCTCCTTCTTTTGTGTCAACTCTCCGATGCCAATTATTTCCTTGCTGATTTCCTGAGTCCTTTTCTTCATCATCTTGATGACAACCTTTGCTTGTTGGCAATTTTGGAGTCTTAAATGTTGGCATTATTGTCTCAGTTGCAGTGGAATCTGGTTCAAGTGACAGAAGTTTGTGATCTTCACTTACATCACTTTGGGCTCTAGACTGTTCAAACTCATTATGCTTGTCTTCATAAGCTTTCAAATTACTGAAAATATCCTTGCATCTATTAGTGAAGTCATTACTTTCACCTTTCAGTAAGAAAGCTGGGGTCTCGATATTCCTTTCCATGTTGATATTCATACCATAATGCTGTAACTGAAAAATGGACAAGACAAATCCTGTAGTCAAGGAGTTTCAATATACATAGAAAATATGAATATACATTTTTTGTCTTTTCAAATATTCAGTAGAATATTCATGCTCTTAATTCCCAGTTTCCTAAGCACAGAATCACTGACAAATATTAACAAGAGGCCAAAGCTAGTTCAAGATTGCTCACCTCACACACTAAACTGAAAGTCAAACATAAAAAATACTGGCAGCATAATCTAGGTTTAAAACATTTTCCACCAGGTTAATAACAAAGTGAAATAGTTGAAAGATAATAACAATAACTCAATATTTGCAGCACATAGTCATGAAATAGTCAAGTTTTGGTTAACCAACAACTGAACCTTTTTTCAATTGCTTAAAAAGAGCCCAGATGCAACAAGAACACTGGGCTACTTGAGATCAAACTTTGTGGGAATCATCCTTATGACATGTTCTGTTGAAGTTCTGTTTTATGTGGGCTCGTTTGCATTCATTTGGCTTCTATTGCAACTAGTTTGGTAACATATTTTTGACATTTTTCTCAAGCATTATGGAAATTTTAACTGTTGCTTGTTTTACCAAAGTTATAGTTTTGGTTGCCTCACAAGCAACAGTTTGGGTTGAATAGCAGTTTGATGGAAAACAGGATTTTGATATCGTCGACTAGTTCTACATGACCTGTTGGCTGCTATGAAAAAGAAATTTCTGGAACACTGGTCACCTGAAACACAAATTTGACAGAACCTGCTGCTTTAGTAACATTTCTACCAGATTTTATTTAATTGTCACAGTAATTCTTGAGAAAATAGCCAAGAAAAATGTATCAGATGTGGATGGATGGATGAAAAATGCATGCTACATAATGGATTCTGGACCATATCATAAGCTCACTTAGCTTTCGACCAAGTGAGCTGAAAATAACACTAAAATTCCATACTATTGATTAATCAAATACTATTTGGCAACTCAGCTGCTCAAATGAACAGAGTATGGTCTCTGAAAGTAACAGACCTAGATCCCTATGATATCAAAGCATGTAAACAAACCATAAAGACATGTTGCATGCTGGGACTGAATGGGTGGAACTATGCCATTTTGATTTTGTCTAATCACTCGGCAATAATACAAAGAACGTTCAAATCACTCTGCGATTATACAAAGAACATTCGGGGTTTTCAAAGTTAATATAGCATAATTTTGCCTGTCTACTACTGTTAAATAAAACTAAAGAGAAATTCTGGCATGAAATATTGCTTTCTTGTAAATATGGACCTCTGACCTGATACACCATGTAGAAACTATTGTAAATGTCTGTTTCAAAAGTTTTTGCCATTGGAAGTTTATCCTGTACTTCAGAACAAGAGAGTAATGAAAACAATGCCCATTGGTATAAAGATATTAAATATAAAGAATAAGTAATCGAGAGAGATTTGGGTATTAGGTTTAAAAAAATAAACTAATTTACATCCATACAAACATACTGCTGGACCACTGTTGTAAATGGGCACTTCAAAACTCAGCTGGACCCTGTGGTAAATGGGCATCTATCAACACAGCTGAACCATTGTTGTAAATGGGAACTGGTGTCAGTATTCCCAACTATGTTTAAAACTTAGACATCATCACAGTTGAACCATTGTGTAAATGGACATCAATCAACACAGCTGGACCACTGTTGAAAATGGACACTGATGTTAGTATTCCCCTACATTTACATCTATTATATCAAAATAGTTGGACCACTGTTGTAAATGGACATTGCTGTCAACGTTCTTGAACATGTTTACTTTGGTGACATCAACACAGCTGAACCACTGTTGTAAATGGACATCCAACAGCACAGCTGGACACTGTTGTAAATGGTCATATGAACCACTGTTGTAAATCGACATCCATCAACACAGCTCAATCATTGTTGCAAATGGACACTGCTGTCAGCATTCTCACCTGCATTTACATCAGTGACATCAATATACATGGACCATTGTTGTAAATGAATATCCATCAACACACCTGGACTATTGTAGTAAAAGGACATCATAGTTTATGATGAGTTTATTATCAAAATACTTCCACAAAGTCCATATTGATTAAGATATCATGAAATGATGGTGCTAAAAGTTTAAATTTACACAAGCAACCAGAGTAAATTTAAAAAAAAAAAATATAGAATGTATGGGAACATGATTCAAATCAATGAAAATAAGTAAAAATTGCCAGTCTTACAGCTGATTTGCCACTGACTGCTAAGTAAACCACACAAAGCAATTTTACATTGATGCCTTGACCATGCCCAAATCAGACTACTGAATTCTTTGAAATCAAGGATTGTCTTTTTGTCACTGTAGGTGGGAGGCTGTTTATGATACTGGAGACATCAAATTTTAATTAAAAAGCTTACAATATTTTGTGGTCTTTACAAGTGGTATTTTTTGCGAGTTTGGTGTCTTAGATTATAGATGTCTGTTTCATAGTGACCAGATTATTCAAGGAATCGGGAGTTTTCTTGTGAAGTATCTTCTATGCTTAAAATGCGATCTATCTCAATGTATTAACATAGTCACAGGACCTATTAAAATCAATGACAATTTTAGGGCCCTGTATTATTTTCCATTATGTCAGAATTGTTTCCAGCCTAAATGCCCCCCAAAAAGGGGGAAAAATTGAAGTTCGATATAACATTTACTGATCATTAATTTAATATTAGCAGACAAAAAGTGGTTGAGACATTAGAAGACATTTAAATGTCTTGCTATTTTTTATAGCTCTTACATATGTGGTTAATAAAGGAGGTAAAGGGGAAAAGACATGTTGCTCTCCATTGTAAGACATTTAACTGTCTTGCCGTTTTCTGACAGCTCTAACATATGTTATTTATAAAGTGGAAAAATCATGACAGTATTAACATAAACTGATGACTTGTCATAACAAAATAAGATTTAGTTTATTATTTAAAACTTTATTTGCAGCAAGAACCCTAATCCTTGGATGTTCTCTTTTTTGGTACTTCAGAGCTCTTTTGCACCCATCATAACTTAATTCTCTAATAACGCTAATAATCAGTGATGGAAGTTATGAGGGAAGTTTTTTTTTAATTTAACATTATTCTTACCATTATCAATCAAATTAAAGAAAGTTATGTTGGTCAGATATAAGTTAAATGTCAAGATTCTCTTAACGGATGATTCAAAAAGTACTTTAGCTAATTTATCCTGAAGAGAATATCAATACTTTGATTTAAAAAAGCAAAATTGAGGATTCTGATTTAATCATGAAATATGCTGTAAAGGTTTCTAGTAAATCTGCACAAATTATAATAACAAAGAACCTCCCCTGAACATCAGTAACAATCACACAAAAAATTCACAACACTGCACCAAAATATGGTGAGGGATGGTAGTAGTTTGATTTGGACCATGGTTAATTCAGACAAGGCTTATTAAGCCCAAATTACTGACTAATTAAGGGCTGATTCAGACCAAATGCTGGGCTGATTCAGACCATATGAAATATGATCAAGTTTCGTCCTGGATTTTAATGTGACATTTACATTTGTTTCAAATATTATAGTTCTCATTATTTCTCAGGTACATTGAGCAGTTCAAATATGCATTTAATGACTCAAACCATCGTTTGTATGCGCAATAAGGGGGTTGTCATTATCTAATGAAACAAAATAATGTAGAAATGTTTATCCTGCATCAGCAATTTATTATGGAATATTTTTAAGGCAGCTCATTCCCCTTTGTGCAAAATTTAAATAGTTTATTTTATTGACAAATAATATTACTAATACTGACAAAAATCATAAGATCAGGGATCATACAATAAATTTAATGACAAGTTGTGTGACAGCATTTTTTCCACATGAGTGATGCTTAAACTGCGACAGATTAAAGTTTTCCGAAACCTGATAACATTATCTCACCTATCGAAAATAGGTACTGTTCAGCGTATTGAGGTTAAGCTACCATACACTTTCAATCCCTGGTTTTCTTTCACTTTTATAGGTTCCTATAAAACTACATTAGTTTGCGCGTATACTTACCTTCTAAAAATTCTAACTTTCAAAATTAAAAAGACCGTTTAAAAGAAAGAACAAGAATCTTCACAATCTGGATTTCGCCCGTTTTCGGGTACGCATGTATACAGTACCGCGCAGCCATACTTTTTTTGTTATCGATAATTGTTCCACGGATATCCTACGCCAATTTGCCTTTGGTCGGTAAGTGCTGGTATAATCTTCCTTTTGACCGGGACAAATGAGTAAAACAAAGAAATACAAATACGGGTTCAGTAAAGTTTATAGTCAATTCGGTCCAAACCAGTTCGGTCGGGTCGATTCGGCCCACATAGGTTTTATTACGGATATACTGTGCTACTTTAATAAAGATGTTTTCATTGGAATATTAAAACGTTGGGCTACAAAGTACCAGTGATCGTCGTGGCATATCAACTGACTATATATTCTGATGACATATTACTAAGCTTAGTCTTACATTTAAATGTAACATTTACATTTGTTTCAAATTTAATATTTCTCATTATTTCCAGGTACGTTGAGTAGTTTAAAACTGCAATTAAGGAAACAAAAAACCCGATTTTACTTCAGATGATGGTGTTGTTCTTTGTACAGATCAAATGAAATAATGTTAAACCATTTACCCTTCATTGCTAATTTAATTGTGAAATATTTTCAAAGCAGCTTAATCACCTCTTGATAATCTGAAACAGTTCACTTTATTTATTGAGAAATAATACAATTACTACGAGTGAAAAAAAAAAGTGAAAATAGGGCCCACGCAGTAACATTTTTTTTCACCTATGTGACAATTAACCTAAGTAGTATAGTGGGGCTGTTTACGGACAATGGGAAAATACATTACAGACACCCACCCACCCACCCCACCCCGGCACGTTTACGGACAAGATTTATACGGACAAAAAGAAAAATCACCCTGGGCACGTTTACGGACAATGGGAATTTTGTATAGGGACAAGAGGAATGGCACAGGTAGGGTGACGTCACGGTACTGGACACTAGCAAGTACCGTGACGTCATGCCACCTGTGTCACTTCTATATAAAGTTTGAATCATTCGCATTCGTGTTTGTGGATATTATAATATTATACCCAAATTATACAACTGACTAAAAAAAATTTACATAAGAGAATAATGTTTTTGTCAGTTAAAAGATAAATTATACAATCGAACAAATTTTTTTTAGACAAGAAAGAATAAATCTTTTCGAGGCAGTGGAGTGGCCCTGAAAAGGGCCTTTGGGTTCTTTTTCTTCTATTGTCTCCATTTTTTCCACTAGCTCTTCATTTTTCCAATGATTCCTTTCTTCTTCTTTTTCTTTTCTTCGTCTGGAATCCAGCCAGGATGTCCCATCGCTCTAAACTTTTCCTGTACCTTCATCCAGTTTTGATTTAGTCTTTCAAAGTCCTCTTTTCTCTTTCTGTTTTCCTTCTCTTTTCTCTCTTTTACCCATGTGTCTTTGATTTTCGTTACCTCTTCTTTCATCACTTTTCTCATTAGGTCTTCAGATTTCCTTAATTTTTTTAATCCCCACACGACAAAAGACCACTCCGTAAAATTTGCTTGCTCTTCTAAAAAGCACCTCACTTGGATGACATTATCAAGTGCCTCCTTCAATGTCCCCACTCTCACATATTTACGATGGATGAAGCCTCTTATTTTTTCCACCTCCTCTTCTATCATTCCTACCACCTGATCCCTGGCTAGGTTCAGGCTAGTGACTTGACTGGTCACAAAGTCTTGGCTGTCTGGATAGTTCCATTCCTGTTCTAGCCTTTCCACCACGTAGGCTGCATCCATCATCCAAAAATAACTGTCTCTTAACTCGTTAAACAATTCCATCTTGTGTTGACTAGTCAACGTGGGTAGCCAGACTGACTGATGGATTATAGTTGCATATGCACTATGTGCTTTCGCGACTAGTTATAGTCCTAGGCTGGGCCCTCGGAGGTGTGGGCATAGTGCCACCACTGCCTCTCGGAGCCCTAGGCTGGGCCCCCCGAGGTGTGAGTATGGTGCCATCACGGCCTCCTGGAGGTATGAGTATGGTGCCATCATAGCCTCCTAGTCTGCGTCTACATCACAGCACCCATCATAAGTCCGGCAGCGAGGAAGGGCGGAAAGGAATCCAGAAGGCAGCAGCACAAAACCCCACAGCAACGCCCCGGACACAACCCCGCAGAGCACCCCCAAGCCGACAACCGCGCGTTCCGGCCCAACGCCAAGGCCGGTTTTTTGGTCAAATCTCGTCCAGTTTTGCTAGTGAACAGCCCTATGCCAATGTAGTGAAAGTCACCTGTGCAATTGTTCAAGCGTTTGGGGTTGTGAATTTTGAATAAATCGGTGAGTTTGAATTTTGTGTACTAAGTGTACTTGTGCGTTTGCCGAAAAAGATTTCCAATTTATGTGGGTGGTTAACCCTCCCATAAACTTTATCCGTACTCAGTTTTTTGTTTCGGTGGTTGGATTTTTTAGACGGTGGATCTAAAGGATCGTGTTTGTTTTGTTTTTGGTCTTCATAAGTAGAAGCGCTTGGTTTTGAAAGGGAAAAGGGGTCTTCTCTCCTCAACCCCCACATTTGGCCCCATGATAGGGTTCTTGGTGGGAAATCTGTATAGTCAGCGTTGGCTTGCCACTATCAGGATTCCACCCGGGTATATGCTAGTATGTTTTCCCTAGCACCCGTTTCATGCACGTTTTCGCTTGTCTTGTGGGTAGGTGTGAGGGGAGAGACGTTTGTCCATTTCGAGTGGGAACTACAATAGCTCCTTCTTACGAGGAGGAATTGTATCTCGAGCTGGTAATATTTCGCTTGTCCGGAAGGGGTTTGTGGAGCAGCAGGTAGAGATTACTGGACTGCTCCTTGCGTTGATGCTTGTCTGGTTTTTGTTTCGCTTGTCGGGAATGGAAGGGGTTTGTGGAGCAGCAGGTAGAGCTTCCTGGACTGCCCTTTGCCTTGATGCTTGTCTGGTTTTGTTTCGCTTGTCCGGAAGGGAGGGGGTTTGTGGAGTGGCACGTAGAGCTTCCTGGACTGCCCCTTGCCTTGATGCTTGTCCGGTCTTGCTTCGCTTGTCCGAGAGGGAAGGGGTTTGTGGAGCAGCAGATAGAGCTTCTTGGACTGCCCCTTGCTTACTGGAGTTAGTGGAATTAGTGGCAGTACAGTCAGTGTATGTCCTGTATCGGATTACTGTGGTCAGTGGCCTGTCAAGATTCCTTTGTTCTTAGGGTGGAGGATGGCTCCCTGCCGCGAACGCTGCCGATCCTCCTGCTGAGGCTGTGATGATAGCCAGACTGACGAGCGTTCCGCGTTATATACGTCAAGCACGGACGTGAACGAAAACATCCCTTACAGTCACTTCACATATGATATACTATCCACACCAACAAACGAGAATGCATAAAACATACCATATTTACTATCCTCACCAACGAATGAGAAAGCATAAAACACACACCTATTTACTATCCACACCAACGAACGAGAATGCATAAAACACACACACACACACACACACACACACACACACACACACACACACATATATATTATCCATACCAACGAACGAGAATGCATAAAACACACACCTATTTACTATCCACACCAACGAACGCGAAAGCATAAAACACATACACACATATACTATCCACACCAACGAACGCGATTGCATAAAACACACACATATTTACTATCCACATCGACGGACGCGAAAGCATAAAACACACACACACACACACACACACACACACACACACACACATATATATATATATATATATATATATATATATATATATATATATATATATATATACTATCCACACCAACTGACGCGAATGCATAAGACATACACACTATACTATTCTCACCAACGAACGCGAAAGCATAAAACACACCATATTTACTATCCACACCAAGGGACGCGAATGCATAAGACATACACACTATACTATCCACACCAACGGACGCGAATGCATAAAACATACACACTATACTATCCTCACAAACGAATGCGAACACAACCACAACCACACACACACACACACACACACACACACACACACACACACACACATCAGTAAAGAAGTGAGTGTTTATAGTCACACTACTTCACATTCACACAAATTGGCAAATTGAATAGTCTCTCTTTTCTAGAGATCTGGTTAGCCCTGAGAAGGGCTATATTTTTAGAACTCCAATTACACCTGGTTAATGATGACATCTCCCAGGGCGGGCGCCACACACGCATCGCCGACTCCAGTCCTGCTCCCAATTGATGTGTGTGGTTGGGAGCGCAGAGGGAGGTTGATTGGCTTCACTATCCCAGTCCTCAGTTTGAGGGATAGTGAACACTTGTTCCCTCCTTCTATTCCACACCCTGGGATGATGATGCTGACGCCGAGGCCCCTACTCTTGCCTCTGTCTTTCCAATTCCTTCCATGCCTCCTCCCCCCAAGTTTATCTCTGGGGGACAGCAGCTCTTGGTACTGGTGGTACTGGTGGCAGAGGCTGTGGCTGTCTTTGTTGTGGTACTGCTACTGTCTGTGGAGGCGTCCTCACCTCAGGCTTGACCTCACACAGAGGTCTTAGGATGAGGTGAGGTAGGATCCCTCTCTTCTCCTCTTCTTTCTTTTTCTTCTCCTTCTCTTCAAGCCTGGTTTCTTCGGCTAAAACCTCCATAGCCAGCTCATCTAGCAACCGTCTGGCATATTCCAGGTGCATCTGGAGGTCTAGTAGTTTCGTTATTTTGCTCATTTCGTTGCAGTTGATACGTCAACGTGGGTAGCCAGACTGACGAGTGTTCTGCTTTATATTCCTGGAGCACGAACGTAAAGGAAAACATCCCTTTCACCAAAACTTACCATACCCAAAAACAAAACATTAAACGCGCGGACCTAAAAGAAGCACTAACGTTGACTTTTTACTTACAAACACAGACATGCACGATTTGACAAGACAGAGAAACAAAGGGTGGATTTTTTTTCTGACACTAGAAACAAAGTGCTTATAGACGCACTTCTATTTTTTTTAAACATACAAACACTTAAATTTATTTTGGCAATTTGAATTAGTATGTCTTTTCGATGGTATTTAGGTAGCCCTGAAAAGGGCTGTTTCTTGTTGACGGGGAGTGATGACAATCTTTTTTACTGTCTAAGATTGCTTCCCCCTTTGGCAGCAGGCTTTCCTATACGATACGGTCTGCTTCTGCGGAAAGAGAAGGAGAACTCTTTGGTGTCCACACGGCAGTCGACAAAACCTCTGTTTGGTTCTTGTTGCTGCTGCTGCTGTTGTTGTTGTTCTTGCTGTTCTCTCTGCTTCTGAAGTTTGTACTTCTCTGTCCATTCTTCTTGTTCTTTCTTGATTTCCTCTCTGAAGACCTCTTCTATCAGGTCTTGGGCTATGGCTAACACCCTGACATTCTCTATCTCTTCAGGCTTAGGTATCAGGTTTAACCTGACACGATGTAAATTGACGTAAGCTTCGTTCAGCTTCGCTAGCCTGGAAGGCATGTTCATAGGTTGATGAGTCAACAGTGGATGGCCAGACTGGAGACCAACCCGCTTTATATGGTTCAAACGCGGACGCGATAGAAAACATCCCTACTCGGTTTTAGTGTCGGAACGCTGTGATAGCGAATGTCATGGTGAGGGATAGAGAGAAAGTCAAAGAGCATATATTCACAGTCTTTTTCTGAAAACAAACGACAGACACATTTTTTTTTCCAAAACACAACATTTTTTATTCAAACAACGATCAACTACTAACAATTCACAAGTAACAACAACATCAAACAAATTATTTTTGACAAGGTTGACAACGTTGTGAAATCATGTGAGATTTCCATTGATGGAAGTCATGAGGCCATTGATGTACACTACGTTTCCTAGCTAAAGACAAAAGATAGCCATAATGGTCACAAAACCATCGATCTACTTTCTCATCGTTTCTAGAAGAGTTACGATCAAAATAAGTCACTAAATGTTCTAAAGGATATCCAAGACTACGTTGATGAAGAAAATACACACAATATTGTCCACACACCATGGAATCTGTGCCTTGTAATTTCACATTATTGAATCGTGTCGTCTGGGCATTTCTTCTCATAAAGTCAATGATATCGTCTTTTAAGGAAGGTAATCCATACGAATCAAAATATTCCACGCAATCCTCTTGAGGGAAGTAGACGGCAACCCAGTGAGTTCCTGGGAGATGACTGTCGTCCGTGTTGATGACATAAGCTTGATGGTCTTGAGGTTTACGATGAGGTAGTTCATCTTTAGCGCACACGACAGGATTCCAAGAAGCATTATACAAACTATTGTTCAAAAGGTAATTAAGAGTCCAGCAGCAATGGTGAACGTTTTCACTTCTACACGTCGTATTGGATACTTGGAGGTCGATCTGCTCAATGTTTGACTGATGTCGTTTCCCGCTTTAGGTAACACTTCTACGCTACGCACGTAAAGTCTGGCTTCTTGGATGGTATTTTTGTACTCGTTGGCACGAGTCATCAAATGGAAAGCGACGCTGCTGCGATTGAGTCTCAGGCGAATATCCACTCCGTTCAGCAAATACTTGTCTTGCAACCACATGTCCAAATGCAAGCGATCCATCAGTTCTAAACTACGACCTTGCAGGATTTTCCTTCGACGGTTGTTAAAACCCACATTGTGAGGATTGTCATCGGCTGTCAGGGCTGTGTCGTTAAACGCGTCTTCACCTGCGGTGTCAGGTTTCCATACCACGCAAGCATCCAGATGAGTGTTCTTGGCCTCTTTTCCGTACGTCAAGAGATTTTCCAGGTACGCTCGGTAAGGATAAGTATCCATACTGCTGCTGACCAGTTTGTTATTCAAGTACAAATCCACTTCGCTGAACAAGGAATGCATGAACTTGTTGACGGGAGCTACTCTGTCATCGTCTCCCGGATTGGTGTTGTCGGTTTTGATAACTTTCAGTTTTAGATACAAGTAACTGGTATTCAGATCGATGTAATCTTCGGGTTGTCCTTTGATTTCAAACTCGATGGGAGCTGAATCCGTCAAAGAGGAGACGGGATGACATTCGTCCCATTGGGATTCTTGCATCGTCATCATGGTGGGTGGCATGGCAAACAGACCCAGTTCCGACTTGAAACAAGCACAAGACTCTCGGTGCATCATTTTTTTTTTAATAATCAAAAACGTCTAACTCTCGGACAGTTTTTGTTTTCTTAGTCTTTCTAGCTCTAGGGGCGTGAAGTCCTCTCAAGGGGTGTTTTCGTCGTCTTTTTCTGCCTTGTCCTTGCTGTGGCGTCAGGGAAGCAAGAATGCCTGACTCGGCATCGCCCAGGACATTTATAGGAGTTTCTCGACGGCCCAAAATGTCTTTGCCCGTTTGAAGCAAGACATTTTTGCCTGCTCTCAAGAAAGCTTCTTTGGGGTTTTGTTTGTCAATGATGACATTTTGGAGAAATTCTTTGCCTTGCGTCAACGCGGCATCTTTTAAGGCGTGCAATCCCCGTGTCACCATCGGTTTCAAAACGGGAGCCACTTTACGAAAGGCTGATTTTAACATATCACCTAAACCATGTCCTCGCTGTCGAGCGACTCCTTGGTTCACAGGATACATGACTGACAAAGGGTTAGAGTAATCGTTTTCGAAAATGGAGTTTCACTGTGACTTTCCCTTTGGTGAATGGAATATTTTGTCCCAGAAATCCTTTTATAGTAATGTTGACAGTGTCGAAATACGACTTACTGACGGGTAAATAGTGAGGATGTACAAATTCGCGGTGAACATGATAGGTGTTTCCACCTTCCTCGTCAGCGTTCGTGGCAGAATCCACTTTGAAAGGAATGACACACAGTAGCGGTACGGAGGTGTGTCCCACCACGTTGTACTCCGCCACATCGGAGTACACAAACATCAAATTCAGTCCTTGGTTCATTTCTACAGGGAATCGAAAACATTTCGCAAAATCCAAGTTACCGGTCACGGCTGGTATTTCGTTTCTAATCTTGATCATCTTGGGGTCTCCACCCAAAATGTCATACAATTCAGGACAAAATGTAATGGCCAATACTTTGTCCTCTGAAAATTTCATCATTAGGCGACGAGCTATTTTGTGGTACTCGATTGTGACACTTCTTCTGGTTCTCTCCAAGGCTTTACCAAACATGAAACTGAACCTGTCAGCAATGGCGTTCACCAAATGTTGACCACTAAAATAATAGCCCAGTGGAATTTTCAACAGATAAGTGGTTCGTTTAGTTTTGGGTTCCTGTGATTTCATAAAGTCAGCTACACTGGCGCGTTCATCCATGGCTTATTGCACTTGTTCGTCATAAACTTCTACCGTAAAAGTGTTTTCATTTTCGACGATGTTTTTGATTTGTGTAGGGTGAATCACTTCGACCAAAGCCACTTCCCAATGGGTTTCGTGATCCAATTGGATGGCTTGAGGTAATCTGGCCGAGAAACAGCACAAAGTGTTATTGGGAAACACCTCCATGGAACTATCACTGGGTAACGTTAAGTAAAATTGGTTGTTCATAATTCCAGAGTTCTAGTGTCCGAGGAGTCACTGGAAGACAGAGGAGTGTCTCAAAGAGGATGGTTAGGGTGACTGTTGGAAGGGGGCCTAACGTTGGACACAAGACTCCCGTTGTTGTTTCCGATAGAGGATTATTTCAGAGACGGATTGGGAAGAAGGTAACCAATGCAGCTGCTAAGTAAAATGGTCCACAATTGTTTGTCTCCTTGTTGCAAACTCAGATTGGCAATGGCAGCACCGATGACACAATACACCACAAAGATTTGGCAGAAAAAGACGATTTGCGTTTTAGGCACACGTTCTCCACACCACACCCACAAGGGTTGCTTTTGTAGATCTTGCACAGAAGAACTTGGGGAAGGAGTGGTCACTGCAGTAGCTGAGGCTGTGTTGAAGGGCATGATGGTCACTTCTTTTTATAGTCGATGAGTTGCGAAGCGTCGATCCAAGAGTGATAACTGGGAGGATATCCTTTCCAACGTACTTTGACTTCTTTGACACGTCGTTTTCCCTCTTTACGAGTTCTTCGATCGAGAATGCTTTTTATCTCGTACACGTCGTCTTCTTTTTTGGTCACACGTTGTAACTCGGGCAAGTAAAACATTCCTTTTAACACTTTCCCGTTCATGTCTTCCAATTTATAGACGACGACGCACTCGTTCAGTGACACGAAACAATTCAGTGGTCCATTTGGGTAAGTAACCTTTGTCGAAAGTTCGTTTGGTTTTGCCAATGCGCATCCAATCTCCTGATGCCAACACTCCACCTTTCTTGGGGACAGGCACTGTTGGGGACGTACCAAACAGACGCTCGAAGACGGCCACTTCGTTGTCAGGAGTCAGTTCTTGGGGGTCAAGCCCAATGCTCCGATGGTAAGATTGGTTGTACGATTGGACAAGGTGTGGCAAGACGTCGATGTACTTGAGAGTGTGTTGATGCGTAAAATATTTCCACATGCGTTCTTTCAAGGTGCGTTGAAAACGTTCCACGATGCTGGCTTTGGCTTCGGGATTCTCGGTGGTGAAAAAATGAATGTCACGTTTCTTCAATTCTTTTTGGAAAGCTTGTTTCAGAAATTCGGTGCCTTTGTCAGTTTGCTATCGAAGAGGGTGACGTCCCCTTTGTTTCAACACCAGTTTGAGGGCTCGCACTAACTCACTGCTCGATTTGGAAGTCAATGGTACGACCCAAGCAAATTTGGAAAAGACGCCGATGACACAAAACAAATATTTGTAGCCACGATTGTAGGTGGCCAAATGAGAGACATCGGCTAAATCGGCTTGCCATTGATGATCGATAACCTCCACTTGGGTGCGACTTCTGCGAAATTTTTGTCGAATGGGTTTGTGTAAGGTGTACATGGCTTGTTCTTGTAACCATCGTTGCACATGAGGTAAACGGATACTTTTCAGTCGCGTTTTGGCAGCACGATACAATTTCTGAACTCCTCCGTAACCTGCGGGATGGACTGGATCGTAGTAAATGCTGGCTAACACCTTCTCCATTTTTTAATAAGTGATCCACTCTTCACTGATGCTACTCTGAACTGGACGAGGGGGTTGTTTACAAACGGTTTCACGTGTCCGATGTGCCACGGGTGTAGAAGTTGAAGGTAGTGGTGGTGGTGGTGGTAATGGGATGGATTTGGTCTTCTTTTCTTTTTTCACTTCTGGTTTCCCTTCTTTCTTTTTCACATCTGTCGAAGGAGGAGTTGACATCATCTTTTTAACCCAAGCTTTAATTTCTTCTCGTTGGGGTGTAGGGGAAGGGATCAACAAGGGCGCTGCAATCTTACTAGGGATGGGAGCTGCTGACGGTGTTTGAAAGACTTCTCGTGCCTCTTCCTCCTCAGGCATCCGTGGGGTTGCGTCTGTCTTGACCGCTGGGGGTGGTGGTGATGGACTTTTCATCAGAGTCTTAAAATCTTTCAGAGTGGGTAGAGCTGTTTCATTTAAAGCTTTCTGGTGAAAGAGTTGCAGTCGTTGCAACAACTGACCGTACCGTTGCGATTTTTCCGTTCCTGAAAAATCGCTGTGATCCATCAACGATTGTAATTCGTGTTGTAACTGGGATATTTCGGTCAAATGAGGATTGGGAGGTAAATGAGGGGTTCGTTGTTCTTGCCAACGATGATATTCCATCCATCGTTTGTAAGGCACTAAAGCCAGTTTTCGTCCTTCCATCGGATTTCAAGGATCGTGTCTGAGATCTTTTGACTCCAAAGGTCCCTTTTATCTTCTTGGACCTTTTATCTTCATCCTCCCAGGACGTTTCCCAATGCTCCTTTCAGCAAGGGTACTCCTATTGTTCCCGTTACTCCTTTCAGTAA
Organism: Megalonaias nervosa; assembly: GCA_016617855.1. Classification (NCBI taxonomy): domain Eukaryota; kingdom Metazoa; phylum Mollusca; class Bivalvia; order Unionida; family Unionidae; genus Megalonaias; species Megalonaias nervosa. Next base: position 30,555 of record JAECUM010028764.1, on the reverse strand, counting down.
CATGGGTAAGAAGGGTAAAATTCCTCCGCGTTGCACCAACATCTTTCTCTTGTGACCAATGGGTATTTTCTTTTGGACCATTTGGCGAAGAACGTGTCAATGTTTGGCTAAGCATTCTTTCTGGTGTTTAGACAAAGGTATTGTGCCTTTCAAGACATTCAGACAACATTCGCACATGGTATCGATGACGTCTTTGGAGGTAGTTTGAATGAGTTTTTTTCGCATTGGTGGAGGAGCTTTGAACAGGACGGACAACATGTCCCAATGTTTGGCTAAACGAGGTGGCAGTCCTTTCCTTTTTCCTTTTCCTTTTCCTTTTCCTTTTTGGACAGAAGAACGACGATGGTGACGGTGTGCACGTCTTGGTGGGGACATCTTTGGGCGTTGAGCAGCACAAAACACTGATCCCTATCGTTTGCCTCGGGTCTTTTTTATACTGGAATGCGAAGCCACTGATTGTCTTTACGTCGTATCAACTTGATGACAGGCAACACACGTCGTGGAGGAGTTCGCAACGGACTAAATTGGGACAGTTCTTGCTTGGACAAATCCAGTAAACTCTGTAACGCACCCGTTCTCTCTTGGACTTTGATTTTGGGGGCAGGAACTTTGTGAGCAGCGGCCACTGCCGCTAAAGAGGAATAGGGTGTCACCGCTGGAGGAGAAGTTTTTGGAGATGCTCTTTTGCGGGTAGAAGTTGTTTCTGTGGACTTTTTCTTTTTCGGTGGCTGTGACCTGGTCTTGACACCATTGCTCTTTTTCTTTTTCTGCTGGCTACGTTTGGGTGTGTCTTTTTTCTTGGGGACGACTTTAGGAGCATTAGGATCCCATTTTAAGAGGGAACGAATGATGACACCTCCTAGAGAACCGCTTTCTCCAGGTCTCAAAATGATTTGCTTTTTGGTTTGAGTGTCGATGCCAGGATCGGCTAGCTGCGTCAAGGCGACTTTGTTTCTCTCAAAAAAAAACGTTTGGTTTGATGTGGAATCTGAATGATGCCTTGCAGTAATTGACGTGTTGACACCGTAAACCATCGTAAGACTTCTTTGAGACTAGCTTCTAAGACACGAGCACGTATTTGTGGATTTTTTTCGCGACTGATACCGTACAAGGCACGAATCAATTTGATGGGAAGATGTTACTGAAGGGACGTCATGTTGACGATGTGTGAGACAGAGATATAGTGACCAAGGTTTTTATAGACTTTTTTGGTGATTGTGATTAAGTCGACGAAGGGGACGTGTACACGACAGGCCCTCCGTCTTGGCACCAGTGGTGAAACAGATGGATACGAAATCGCAAATAATCGGGAGTGGTGGGTTTTAAATCCACGAGTAAATAAGTGTGTGGGGTTTGAGTGGCATCGTCGTACGCATGAGTCAGCCAAGGCGTTCCTAACTGTTTGGCTAACACTTGTACTTGCGATTTATCTCTAGGGCTTTTAAACAACACCACGTGATGACCATTGAGACTGATGGTACGATGGGCTTTACTTTGTTGAAACAAATTTTGGGTAATGTAAATGACACTGGCATTATGATGATGCCCTTTGCGTGTAAACCAGAGTTTAATTTATTCTTCGTCTTCTCCTAACATGTCGTCAAAAATAACCAAATGAGTTTGACTAGGGTCAGACACAATCCCGTCGTCCTCGCCAGGAATGCCTTCCACAAAGACGATGGAATCGCCTTGACTTTCTTGCAGAAGGCTGTACGCCGATTGTCACTCTTTGTAACACCACACGATTTGTTGAGGTGGACGATCGATCAAATGATGTTTATGTTCGATCAAACGTTTGACAAATTCGGTTTTGCCGGAACCGCTAGGTCCAGCAATGAGCATGTTAAAGGGATGGCGAAGATACAAGGCCTACCAACTAGTCCGATTTACGTGTTCGTCAATGACTTTGACAGTGGAGGAAGAGGGAGTAGAGACAGTAGAGGTTGTCATAATAGTAGTAGTGTAAGAAATGTCACTTTTGACACGAGGAGAGACAAGACAAGAGCTTTTATACTTTTTATTCAGGACACGTTTATTGTCATCTTTAATTGTGAACAACACGAAAGACAAAAATACATAAAAGCCAAATGGTTAAGTACATGAATAAAGACACATCAAAACGATCATAGTGGAATATAAACAAGTCTCGGTACAACATTTGTGGTGATCAAGAGGTGAAATCGTAGAGGTTGTGTGTAATGTTCTGAGAGTCTCAACACTCCTTGGCACAGTCACACAAGAATCTTCCCGGAATGGCCTTTCGGGGATGTCGATAACGGTCCTGTCCTGAAGAGAGTGGTTTTCCTCGGTCACGACTTCTTCTTCTTCTGGCACTGTCACTGACACTGGTTTAAAAGTTACTTTTTTCACTGAACGTTTGAATTTTTTAGGATTACAAATCTTTTGCATAGTGTGTCACTTCTTTTGTCCATGCCTCAAACCCCCAACTTTTCCAGTCACGTACATCTTTCCAGTGAGGGTGTAAGTCACAAGCTACACACACGTCGTCGTACACATCTTCAGTGCCTAAAAGTTGACGAATCTTGTTTTCCCGTAGAGGTTGAGAAGTATCAAGATGAAAGCGCAAAGCTTTGAGCAGAATTAGTCTCTCGTGTACATTTAAAGGGACCACTTTCATGTTTTGGGTGGTATGCACAGTTCGTAAAGAGTCCATAAGGAATCGGCTGGTAAACGAAATCCCAGAAAGCAAGTCACTAAGACACACACTACACGTCGACCCCAATTCAATGGACACAGTTCTCATAATAGACGATCGTAATCCTCTACTGTTTAAATAGTGTCATTGATTTCCTTCCACGGAATCTGTTGTATCACGAATGATAAAGGTGGTGGTATGGTAGTCCGTTTTTATACCCTCTTTGGTGTAAGGTAATAAGTGTACTTTTTGAACAGCCTCGATTTTATTTTAGTACCGTACCAAAAAAGTTTAGTCACTAACTCACACACCACACGTCGCACAGAAGTTTCCTTTTGAACTAGAAATAATTGTTCTTGTAAAGATTTGTTGTAATCCTCTAACTCGTCCGTTGGAATTTGGTGTATTACGATCACCTTGTGAGTTGAATGAGTGGCATCCAAAAATTTATGAATTTCACGCGATTTATCAATGTCTGACCACTGGAACACTTTCATCAGAATCAATCCTCTTATAGCATTTAGGTACCAGTGGCTCAAACATCGGTGACGTAACGGATGCAATGGTTCTTTGCGTTTCACTTGTATTTTGACGAACTCGCGGTAAATGCGTTCTCTCAATTCCACAGGCAAACCACAAATGTTCTCTTGTAAAATATCCATAGCCATGTCAGTGAAACACATCTCCTAGAGCGAAAGTAATGGACAAAGTGAGTAATTTCTGACCACTGCCATTCCAGGAATCGGTCAAGAATGTCAATAAAATCTTCAAATGTAAATGGTCTAAAGCGGAATATTAACAAGAACGCACCCTTGATCCAGATAAATCTGACTTGTTTGTTGACTTTTGTCAATTTCGTCTTGTGAATTTCTCGACATAAAAGTTCTACAGGCACAAATTGAGATTTGGCCCTGGCAAGTCCCAGCCAAATTTCCTTGTAGATCTTCTCTTGCAATTCGTTTGGTAATGTTTGAAGATTATTTTTTAGATGGGGTTTAAATACTTGTCTAGGGGTTGTCCAACGTTTGACTCCTAGCCACGTAGCTGGTTTCTTACACGACATGGTATGCCCACTTCAATGACGAGGTCCCACTAAAGGTAGGTAGTGACAATCTGAAGACCATCGAGCATGTTCCAGGGAAGCGCAATCTTTCTTCTCCCACTCGTGAAGTGACACACCACAACTGAAGCACTTGACTTTATCCCCTTCGCCCAAGTAGATAAATCCAGCTCTAGCTAATTCTTCGGGGGTAGGTCCTCCCAGATATTTTGGCCATTTTCATCGGAAGGTTTGGATCCGACTTTCATAGTCGCAGTATTCAGGCAAACGCACAGGGAACGAATATTCGTCGTTGACATTTTCATTTCGATGAGGGTACGGTGAAATATGTAGGAGTGTGCTCAGTTTTACATGACATCCGTAGGGTGGTAGCCGCATGGTTTCGTAATGATGACATCCACCATGAAAACCAGTAAAGTGAAAAGGTGTATGATAACGAGTGGCATCGCTTTCGCATCCGTCAGGTTTGACACGCACAGCATCACTTTCCATGGTAGGTATGGTAGTAATAGTTATAGCAAACTTCCCATGATGATGTGGTGCTGAATCGCTAAGTTCATAGCGTACGGCATCCCTGCCATCGCAAGGCACAACATCGCACTCGAGTTTGCTCTTGCTCGATACTTGCTGTTTGAAAGGATTCATCTTTCTCGCTTCGCAATGATAGTCACAATGAACTATTGGTCTTGAACGTTGTCCTTTTTTATATGCTGACCAATATCGTCGTGACCGTACGGTAAAATGATGTGATTGAGAAGCCGTACTCGCTTCTGGTACACGATTTGATAAACTTTTTCCAAGGGCCGGCTAACGATTTGGTGTGTGGATAAACGTACAATCTTGTGCGGTTCGTGGGTGGTCACTTTAAAATTTCCATCCTGTCCAGACTGCAAGGCTTCTTTCAAGACGCCAAAGTTCACCAGTCGACTGGTGCGATAATTGAGAGTCAATCCTTTCACTTTGCACTCCGTATGCACTTCCCGTTGTGGGTTACGGTATTCGTACTCGTAATTTTTGGGACCGCCACTTGCAAAACTTAGAATCTTGTCGTCGGGATGTTCGTCTGTTCATGCTCCTCAACGGTCTGCTTCGATGACAGGGTGAGGTTGACCCAGGCGATCGATGTAGATGCAACTGTCCGTGTCAAAGTACAGCACACGATCTCCTAACAGTTGTAAAGCTTCGTATAGTTTTAAACGAGCATGGGCTGTCACGTAAGCCGCAATGATGACATTTCCAAATTCGTCGGCTTCTACAAAGTCCAGTTCTTCTTCGTAATTGACTAAGATCAAGTCTCCACGAACGACGTCCACGTGTTTCATGTATTTGGTTTTGTCGTGAATCATCTGGAAATAGCGAGAAGGTTCTGTCAAATACTCCGTCTTGGGTAAACACGGTCGTTGTGCCATTTTACCCCACAAACAATTCAACATCACTTTGGCAAACGATCGCCTTCCTTCGTTTTTCTCGATGTGGTCTAAAGTGATGCCTTCCTGCTCCCAGTATTTCTCTTTGAATTTCTTTTGGTCTTCAGGAGTGTCGCACCAGGAAGGATAGCCACTGGCTTCTTGTTTCAGTTTCAAAAAGGCATTCACGTAGTCTGCAAAAATGACTTTTTGAGTCTCGTCGCCCTTGTGGTATTTTTCTGTCTTGGGAAAGTGGTAAATTTCGTATACTTCCAACAGTTGGTATCCCAAGTCCAGAGCTTTGAACAATTCCACGCTGACCCACGTTCCCGTCAATGCGCGTTTTTCCTGAGTGTGCTGACAAGGTTGGTCTTAGTTGCACGTTTCTTCATAAGTACGGCACAAGGGAAACATCAGTTTTACCTTGGCAATGGTGAGGTAAAACGGGATGGTACAAGTACGTGGCAGGCAAGACTTTACACTTGATCAATCCTTCGTATTGGCGAATGTTGTCCAGGTCGATGTGTTTCGTCAGCAATTGCGGGTGCCCTGCAGGAAAGTGACAATATCTGCAGACGTACTGATACAGAGAACACACGTCCAAGTATTTGATTTCTTCTCCTTTCTCTTCGTCGGCTTGGTACAGCAAACAGGTGGCATTCGTCCGTCCTCCGTACTAACTGTCCCTTGGGTTCAGTGGGTCCACCAGCTGGTAACTTTCCACGATGCGATTAAACTCGGGATCGGTTTTCAATCGCTGATCGTACTCGTGTTCCCACATTTCTACCACTTGGTATCCTTGCTCTTCTAACTTCAAGCGTCGCTGACAAGTGGCCTCGTACAAGTCTTCCATGGTCCGTTGTAAAAACTGATTTGTCGTGTCACGTTGAGGGTAACAGATGGGACATCCGTGAAATAAGCAACCGTTAAACTCGTACACGATCTGTGGGTTTTCTAATTCCCAGCCATCTACCGAATACCTTCCGATGGTCTTTTCGCCTCCTCCGTTGCGAGCATGTTGGATCCATTTGTCTTCCTTGTCACATAAGTAATGTAGCCAGCGTAGGGCTTTGACCGAGTATTGACGTTTGACAGAATTGGTTGTTTGAGGACTGATGACAACCAGGGTGTTTTCGGGCATGAATCGTTGACGGTACACTAAGGAACACGCTTTGGCAATGGTGCAAGCTTCTTTCAAAGGGTCGATCCCACCGTGTTCGATGAACAGTTCTCGAAATTTTCCACAGCAACGCCGTAAAATGTCCACGTCGGAACTACACTATTTAAGATTTCTTCCTGAAAGTCGAAGGGGTCCGAGGCGTGAGTCTTATACCAAGCGTAGAAAGCTTCTCGTTGTTCGGTACGCATGTTGTCAGGGTCGTAGTAGTGAGCCTCAGGCAAATGGGGTAGAACGGCGTGTTGATTGGCTTCGGTATTGAAAAAGTGTGGAAAATAGCCTTTGGCCATTTCTGTCATTCCAAACGTTTTAGGCATGCGACTCAAAGGCATGGCCAAGTAACTCATCGAATCTTTAAACTGCACTTGCCCCACTTGCATGGAAATAATTTTGGCTTCGTTCAAAGTCACTTTAGGACGTTCGGTACTTTGTTCCGTATAGTATCTGAGAATAAACTGCCCATCGTATCCCGAGAAATTGTGAGCCATCACTGTGGCATAGCGATGACAATCTCCGTAACGTTCGATGTCTTCTTGGATCCATGTCTCGTCGATAGGGTCTAAGATCCATTGGACGAAATCAGCTAGCGTGTTTGGTCCCTGAAAGATTTTTTCACGTCCTCCAGGAATCTTGCTACAGTAAGGGCAATGAGTAAAGATAGGCTCTTGGATGCACTTCTCGCACGCTCGATGAGCCACGCAGAAATTATGAACGTGAATGCCAGTCTCTTGCATGCATTCGAAATCGAAAAAGATGAAATGGCCTTTCTTCTTCTAGTCATTATCTTCTTCTTCTTCTTCATGTTTGGATTGGTATTTTTGAATGTAGCATTGGTGTTCCAAATCCACGATTTGGTGACAAATGTGACATCGCTTCTTTCCTGAACAGACGTGAGCCTTGGTTTTATTGGTACGTATGCCTTGTCCACAAGTAGGGCACAATCTCAGGAGCTGACAAGCACTTTTCTGCTGTGAACCTTGTGTCTTCAAATGTTGTTGGTAAGAGAAAGGGATGACAAACATGCGCTGACAAGCAGGGCGGTGCACTCGTTCTTGTCCTTGGTCCAGACAGGGCTTAGAGGCCAAACATCCCTCACATTTCGATCCGCAATGCTTGTGTTGCTCTCGATTGTTATAGCCATAGTCACATTTCTCAGAGTAATAACTGTATCCCAGGAAAGGGGCGATACTGGTAATGTCATCTAAATGTTCATCGTGATGATAGACGTGAATGTATTTTCCGTCTTTGAAATTTTTGCCTCGAACAAACAGAGGTCCGCGAACTTCTTGAGGGTGCACTTTCTAGGTGTATCGTGGAGCTAAGACGTCTTGCAACTTTTGCATTTCAGGAATACCGCAGGGTGTGTCTTTGGATAGCCCTGCTTGCTGTAACAGGAGTTCTGCTTCTCTTCGTTGTTTGGCTCGACTAGATTTCTGAATAGTTTGCCAGGCTCTTTTCCATTCTGCCGTGTCGTTCTTGTCGGCATACGTTCGTCCCACCACGATGGCAAGGGCTAAATACATCTGGTCTTGAGGATTGTTAATTCGGACAAGACTCTTTTTGGAGCTGCGAAGATTGTGTACCAAGAACACCTTTTTGCGTCCTGTCCCTTGGGGAAGAGACACGTGGGTCATGAACAGTGTCGCTTTTCCATCGGTGATGTGAAACTTGTCGTTGGATTGTTGTACGTGTTGAATCTTGTTCATGACTTTGGAAGGTGTCAATTCTGCCGGTCTGCTAAACTAGATCTAAACGGGTGACTTTAAACTGTCGTGATGAATGGAAAGTCTCAAGCGATCGTCTTCTTTGGCTTCACATTGCTGTTTCAGTGTGGTTAACAAAGAATCCCACACATCGGTGATGAACCCTTCTGCTTTCTCGAACGGTACGTCGGACTTGAAATCTTTAAACTTCACCGTGTACGTGTAGGCCGTAGTTCTAAATTTTCTAGAGCGTTTGTCCGTCTCTCTAATGTGGTAATCCTTTTCAGGGTTTACTGATGGTGATGGATTTTGACTTGGTGTAGACTCTCTGGGTCTAGATTCTGGTTCACTCATCTCGTCTTCAAAATCCCTGGCATGAATTTGAGCCAAGACTTCAGCTACTGTGAGAGGCGATAAATCACGTTTCTACCTCTTATTTTCTTCTCCTTTCTTTACGGAATGATGCGATCGTTTCATCTTGACTGCAAAAAGTCAAATAACAACATTTGAAACACCACGGACCGCTGTATATGCATGTCAGACTCAGTGTATATATAAAGGGCTGGTGCCTTCCCTCTCAGTATTCATTTCGCTCTCAAGCCGACCAGCACAATGGAAGAACCCACACAGATTGAACTTCTGATAAGAGCTTTGCGAGGTGTCATACGAAAGTTTTCTTTAGACAAGCCGACGGACTACTCTCCCTCCTTTCGAGATAAAAGTCAAGATACTTGCTATATCTGTCAGAAGAAAGGACATTGGGATACAGAATGTCCAGACCGTCAAAAAAGTAAGACCAGTGTCAAAAGAGACAAAAGCCAAGATACTTGTTATCATTGTAAAGAGAAAGGACATTGGTCTTCAGAGTGTCCTAAGAAAAAACAGGAGCAGGAGTCAGGAAGAAGAGGAGGAAAATTTTGTGAAAGTGAAGGAAATCAAGAAACAGAGAGAGTGAAAGAAGAAAAAAGACAAAGAAGAAGTCTATGAACTTTTTAAAAAAGTGTTGTGTTATATTGTGTTGAGATACTGGATTGTAAAAATTTGTACCAGAATAAACCAGACTGAAAAAAACATAAGTGTCTCCTGGTTTTGATTGTTTTGAATATTAAGGTCCTACACTCACGCACTCACACACGTACATGATAATGTTTAAAAAAAATAAAAGGGTTTTGAGTTTTAATTGATTTTGACTAAATAAATAGTGTCTCTTTTCGAAAGAAGTGAGTGGCCCTGAATAGGACCGTTGGGTGTTTGTTTTTTTCAAAAAACAAACAAACTCAGGAACGAGAAGCAATCAGCTTTAACTGCCTTAAGCCTTTGCCGCGGCCAAGACCTACTTCTGGACTTGCTCCTTTTAATGATTTGGCAGAAATCACTAGGGGTGGTATCTCCGGTGTACTAACCGGATTAGACTGTTTGGCTCGGGAAGGTGTTTTTCTCTTGGGTCGTAATAAAGAGGTCTGATACATTTGTTTCAGACTTCTTAACTCGGCCAAAATGTCCAAGAGTACCATTACCGTTTGAGGTTCACTGTTCTCCTTCTCTCCTAGACTTTGTTTCTTCTCTGCTGCTTCTTCCTGTCGTTTCCTTCTTGTCTCTTCTTCTCGCTGTTGCTGTGCAAGGAGAAATGCTTGTTCTGCTTCTTTCTGCTGTTGTAAAAATTTCTCCAATTCTTCTTTCTGTCTCTGTGTAAAATCGTCGACGTGTGGTAAAGAAGGAGAAGGTGACGAAGGTGCTGATACCGGAACAAATTCTTGTGAAGAAGAGAGAAAATCTGCTAAATCCCAATTGAAATAAACCTCTTCTGGTAGTAATCCTGTGTTGACTTTGGTAGCCACTGCTATGCCATCGCTTCTCGTCTCCAAAGCCGGTTCACCCCATTTCATTGTCTTCTTAGTTTCCGTCATGTTTCACAAAACAATGTCGCATCGCTTCACTGCGCACAGACGCTAGCGCACCTATATAGGGAATGTGACGTCACAGGTAACTCTCTTCGGATTGGAAGACAGACTCCGCGAAGTGACTGAATTTTGTAACGCGTGTTAGGATTGGTGAACAATTTCAATCCGTTTCGATCCGGTCTTCCATTATAAATAAACGCGGTTCACTTCATTCCCTTCACCTGTTCTCGTCACAAAGATGTGGACCAACGTAGAATCGTCTACCCTTCTATCGTCGATGCTGTTCAACCCGGACTATCCCATGTATGTCAGATCATCTTGGGCAATTATCCAGATCACTGATACAGCCCTTTGGAAACGAAGGATCTATGTGGAAAGACAAGGCTGTCTGAAGCGAGTTCAGAATTATGGACCAGAGGTTAAACGAAGTTTGAGAAAGAGAAGAAGACCTATGCGATGCCCTCTATGTTAACGGAATGGTGTTAACATAACAAACAACGGCCCTTTTCAGGGCCACTCCACTGACTCGAAAAGATTTATTCTTTCTTGAATAGAAAAAAATTTATTCGATTGTATAATTTATCTTTTAACTCACAAGAACATTATTCTCTTATGTAAATTTTTTTTAGTCAGTTGTATAATTTGGGTATAATATTATAATATCCACAAACACGAATGCGAATGATTCAAACTTTATATAGAAATGACACAGGTGGCATGACGTCACGGTACTTGCTAGTGTCCAGTACCGTGACGTCACCCTACCTGTGCCATTCCTCTTGTCCCTATACAAAATTCCCATTGTCCGTAAACGTGCCCAGGGTGATTTTTTATCCGTGTAAATCTTGTCCGTAAACGTGCCGGGGGGGGGGGGCTGTAATGTATTTTCCCATTGTCCGTAAACAGCCCCACTATACTACTGACCTATCGCCACTTGTCAATCATTCTGCTCGATTAACGTCAGATTTATTATTTAATTCAGTACAATATCATACGTCTATATTCCGCTGATCTTGTGCACTTCGTATTAATTACAATAACGATAACATAACGAAAACGGTGATGTTATCTCTTAAAAATGTATGTCTTCCTAAGCAGTTCACATGTCCCCAGATCTCCTGCGATTTATTGGTTCCACAATATATTCAATCTTGTTTGTAGCCTGCGCTATTTCTGCGAGTGTTTCTAGTGTAGAGCGCACCTTGCACAAAGTGCATCTGTGTATTGATAAAGTCTGCTTCACGGCGCAGAAAGGACGTAAAACTCTAATCCATTCCCGTTTGTCCTCTTATTAATTCTTCTATGCCGACCTGGAATGCTATAGCTAAAGAAAAAAGGAAGAAAATACATAAGGCAAGACTTTATCCGGTCTCAATTTACAGTTGATATAAACTTTCATATATAACATACATAAAAAAATGAATTATTTACACATGTTACTTTTATAATTCTTTCTTTATGGAGACTGGGGTTTTTTTTTTTTTTTTATAATGAGTTTAATAACCTATTACCTTTGGAGCTCTTCTATGCATAAAAATCAACGTTGCAAGTGATGTGTCAAGACATCTATTCTCATTGTAAATAATATCTTATCTTGGATTTAATTATATATGCAACTACTTGCGCAAAAAGAGAATTGTCTCGACGTGGTTGTTCGTTCGTATCGCTAGCCCGAACACTCTGAGCACTGACGTCTGAAATGCCGTTTGTTGAAACCAGTACTCCATCATGTAATCAACCAGACGTTTCAGTACTTCGTGTTATCCTTCCCATAAAGCACGTCAATGCAAGGCGCATGTGCTGATGAGGGAGGCAAGATAATGACATGCACCTACGACTAAATTCGTGCACAGCTTGTCTTTCAGTGTGTATGGTCTGCTTGCCAGTACTCTTGTGCCTTATGCCCACACGCTGAACCCAGTGAAAAACGCAGCCTTTCGATCGGATGCCAGGGAACATCAGACGAAGGGCGATCCACGCACCTGTTATAATGAAGAAATATACTTCGGATGTATAATTCAGCTCCGAAATAAAAACCATCCATTGTATTTATTAAGAAAAGAAAAGTGTGCCAGCAGTATTATGCAAAATAAATCGGCTTATTTACTGTATGCTGTTTACTTACGCGATCAAGGGCTGCTCGCCATTCTGACGGAGGGACCCTGTTGGTGCTTGACTATAATAACGAACACACACACACACACACACACACACACACACACACACACACACACACAAATGTGTGTGTGTGTGTGTGTGTGTGTGTGTGTGTGATTTGGATTTTTAACGTAAGCTTAAAATATTCTCAATCTTATCTCTATGATGTCTGCAGTGTAGCGGTTTATGTTGATGTCCAGCACTGAGGCATTATGCCACAGAAATGTATACCATTATTAGGACAGAATTTTTGAGCAAAAATAATAACATTGAAATTTTCTCTAAATTGTATTAAAACTAATTTTTCATTGGATTAATTTTTCATTGGATTATATTGGAAGTAATTTCCACTAAAATATATTAACTTTATTTATTTCATATTACAACTATATACTATTACGCCCTTACAAGCAAGTGCAAATCCCCCCGCCCCCTTCCGTAACATACATTGTATGCTAAGTCAGCAAAACAATACTTCGTGGCAAAACTTCTTAACATTCTTTTCTGACTGAGTAAGCTAGGATTCAACCATTTTCCTGAGACGAATAAAATGCTGATCAGGCGGATTATGATGTAATGAATACACTCGCTTCCATTAGGATAGACTGGAGCCTCTTTCTGGTTTGGGACGATACACTTAGGCACTAGCATTTGTGTCAAATTTGGCCAGGAACACGCTTGAAGCAGTATAAAAAAGCGCAGGGCTGCCTGCATCTTCAGTTCGTTTGTCCCAGAATCAGAAAGGCTTCGTCTATCTTCTTACAGGTAAGAATCGTTTGTGTTCGTAAATTTCTTTAAAGAATAAGTACTTTTAAAGTTAGAGATTTCTATGGTAAACTTCATAGTTTTGTAACATCCTTGTGAGTTCTCTTTTTATTTTATATTATAATGTAATGGAATGTTTAATTGTTTTTAAAGAATTTATATTCATTTGTATTTGTGGTAATCATTATTTAATAAAAGACGATTTCGCTACCAACTTCATGTCTAAGATTTAATTTGGGAATAAAATATTCTTTAAGTAATAAAGAATAATGTTTAGTAATCTATTCCAAATTAGTATTTTATTTTAAATTGAGTAAAATATATTTCTTCGAAACGATTGTTGCATTAATCGCAACTATTTTACACTCTTTGATTTAGTCCAGATCTAATTATCTGTATTATATTCTAAAATGCAGAAATTACACAAATATATGAAGTTGGTAAGCTCGAAGGAAAGATATAATATGCATTTTATGTATTTTTCAATATAAAGGTTTTATAAGTTGTATCTCTAGAATGTAGCATTATATATCTATCTATATCAATTATATAAATAAAGTTCGTTCGTCCCAGAATCAGAAAGGCTTCGTCTATCTTCGTACAGCATCCCGTACCTCTTGCATTGCCAAGCTTCCCCAGATGTAGCCGTATCTACACCGTTTTGCGTGACACCTTATCTTTAAGAGAGCCGAACTTTTTTCTCTCTTTCTCTCTAGTCATGGGCCAAGGCATCTCTTAAAGTTACGAGTATTTCCTTCTCATAGCAGGGAATGAGAAGAAGGTTATGATAACAACAAACTTTTCATAACACCATCATGTCCCACCCAGTCACATTATCCTGACACCAGGATAACCAATCCTAACACTAACCACTTAATGCTGAGCGTCAAGCGAGGCAGTTGCTAGTACCAATTTTATAAGTCTTTGGTATGACTCGGCCGAGGTTCGAACCCGCGACCGCCAGCACCCGATGCGGACGCTCTAATCACTTAGGCCACCAGAGCGGTCACTTATTTAAATGAAAGACAGTTAAGCTAATTCCAAAATATAACTACTCCCAGCAAAGAAATCACAACTGATACAAAAATAATGTTTTTCCGTCAATTTAAATTTGGAGACCCGAGTGGCCGAGTGGTCTAAAGCGCTCACCGTTCCGGATAACTGCCATCTCACCTTTGCTTGCATGTGTTCGAGTCTCAGACTTGGCTAACGTGGGTACGTGAGAAAGCTTGCCAGTAGCTTCTCGTGGGTCGGTGATTCTTCCCCGAGTTTTTTAGGGTTCTTCCTCCACCATTTATACTGACCGCCATGTATAGCCTATCTTGTGCTGAAAAATGGCGTTGAACCCTACAACAACAACAATTTAAATTGGCACAATATTTTGTCGGGATTTGAAATATTCGGCTTTCGATCGTTATCGAGCACGAATTTATTTTACAAAAGGAGGTTACCTTAAAGAGAGCGCAACTAATTGCACATTTTGTTGTCCAAATAAGGATCAAAGATGGCACTTTCATCTTTCTTATAAAGGAACGATAAGAAATACAAACATTGCTTATGGGCGGCTGGCAGTCTTTCTTTCAAAACGGATCAGTGGCATTGTCTTCTTTTAGCTGTATTTAAAACTATGTTGATTGCAATGGTCCTAAACCCTAGATATTGACTTCAAGAGACCGGAGTTAATTGCGTCTGTAAGTTGCGGTCCAATTACGGATACAAAAGATGACGGTTTGTGTGGATGAAAAAGAGATGTTACAGAAAAGAATCGAATAAAACAAAACCCAGTACCTCCCTTCGTCGTAAAACTATGAGACAACATTAACAAGTGTTTTGCAATTACACCTTTACATTTACAATAATGCATCAAGGAAGATTAGAAAATACATGCATAGAACTATGGCGGTAAACCCCACTCCATAAACGCGGCCCGAAGCGACCTGGTTATATGGTGTGCCGAAACAAACCGACCAAATCGACCCGGTACGAACTGGTTTTGGGTCGAAATAACCTGTAACCTTCAGTAATATATCACAGTCAAAGAAAAGAAATTTAACGTTACATATTTTGGAACAGTTGCCATTATCAGATCTATTAATCCAGACTCAAGAGGCGAACAAGAGCACAATGGAGACAATAAAATTGATTCACATCAAACAAAGCATAAAGACATTGCCAAGCAATGATACATACTCTAATTTTAAAAAAATCTACAGATATCACACATTAGTCCCATAAATCAGCTCCTAAATCGTTACAGATTTTTTAAAAATGCATATATTTAAACAATATGAGCCACAAAACATATATTGGTATATCCATATAGGGGCTGGTTTTTCGGACTAATGTTATACAGCAATACTTCTCCTGAAAGACTACTGATTTGAAAAACTAATTACCTTGCGAGACCAGGAACTCAGAGCAGGTGCACATTTGCAAACATACAAACCATTTTACACACACACACACACTCACACACACACACACACACACACCCAGCAGCCTATTATTAGACTTTGGTGCAAAAAGGTTATTTTTATTAGTTATGTTATATGTCAGACATGTTAATTGACAATTTGTTTTTATACGTAGTTGAGTATTACTTTTCTGTCAATATTAATATTAGATGTCATTTTATTATCATCTAAAATGATTACATAAATATGTGCATAACATAAACAAGAAACTTTGTTTTTACTGTTAACCAGTCCAAATCATCATGATATTCACGGTTGTAATCGTTCGGCTTAGCGTTTTTGTTTTCAGATTTATATCCATCCATTTGTCCTTTTAAAAAAGCGTAATATAGATAGTGTTTATTAGTTTGATTTTGTCATCACTGTGTTTACAAACTTATTTATTGTTTAAAGCCACACATATTACTCGAGCATTCCAGAAAGTTGTTGTTGTAGGGTTTAACGCCATTTTTCAGCACAAGATAGGCTATACATGGCGGCCAGTATAATTGGTGGAGGAAGAACCCTGGAAATCCCCGGGAAGAACCACCGACCCACGTTAGCCGAGCCTGAGACTCGAACTCACGCAGACAGAGGTGAGATGGCAGTGATCCGTAACGGTGAGCGCTTTAGACCACTCGGCCACTCGGGGCCCCCCATTCCAGAAAGTATGTCAACATAATATGCAATACAATAAAATAATTTTATGTTCTTTTAAAGTTAATCACTGAACAGAATCACGCTTATCTTCGTATGGTAATTTTAAATGTTAGAGTAAATTTATATCAAGAATAAATTCTTGAATTTCAACATGTTCAATTATTATGCAAAATGTATGGCATATTGACTTGATGGTATAATGATAATTTACGTATAATCTTATCTCTGATTTATAAAAAATGCTTTTTACAAACAATTCCGAGACTTTCGTAAAACACAGTTTTGTTTTAAAAATATTATTTTATTATCACATCTCGAATTAAAATGACATATGTTTCTTTTAACCTTCATATTCGACATTTTATCAATAATTATAATATCGTAACGACTCCAGGTCTTAAATTATGTAACAGAAAGAAAGTGCGAAAATTCAAGAGGCACTTACAGTATTGTGAATTAAATCCCAAATAATCCTAAATGTCAAAAATATAAAATGTTCCGAATTAGTTCCAGTAGTCTTTAATGTTCTGATATAACGCAATGATATAATCCAGAATGTCCGTGAATGAGCTCACAATAATCCAAAGTAGTGTATTAGTCCAAAAGTGAATTACCACCTTAGTAATTCCAATTAATATTTAAACACAAATTATATCTGAACAGAACTGTAATTTTTTATTACGGATTTCCACAGACTGACCTAAGACAGGAACAAATTATTTGCTTATAAAATCTCTTTTTATATTCATTTTCTCTTGATCTATATGTGCATCATTCCAATCTAATCATAACCAAGACTGGTCCTAGAAAATAAACTCTAGTGCTATGTAAACATTCTATTTACAACTTACAATCATGGACAAAAGTTGACTAAGTAAACATTTTTGTTTACAAGTTACTGTATGGACAAAAGATAAGTACACAATTAAATATACATAGCAATATTATTTTTATTGTTAAAACTTTCAATACCATTTTGTTTTGCCTTATCAAAAACATCTCTTTTAAGATTAAAAATACCAATTTATCACTATATCTTTTAAATATTTATTTTCTTTTAAAACGATTTTATGATTAAATATCTGGCTTAAACAAAATAATCGATAGTCATTAATATTTTCATTACTATTGATACCCTAATTAAATGGGCTTCTTTGTCCAATCTCAACTGTGCACAATATTCAGTTGTCTTTTTATTTGCCCAGAAATACAAGTTTAGAAATAAGTGATAAGTATTGCATATAAATATTTCATCAGATGTAACATAGTAGGGGTGCGTAACATTAAATTGTTTTCCGATGATATTTTTAATTATTAATTTCAGTTCCAAACAGAATATTTACCGTAATTGTTTTCCTTGGTTTTATACGTAATTCCTGACAATGTTTGTTATATAGTGTAATACATAACTTATTTTCATATTGAAATTTATTGCACAGTAGGTTTACAAATCCCAGGATGCTCGCCTGCTAAAAGGTATTATGATTCTGTAAAACAGAAATTATTTTGTTTATATCACATTCATGAATAATTATATGGGCTGTCACATTTGTTATTTTATGGACCGTGACATCTGTTAATTTTATGGACAGTGCCATTTGATAATTTTTTATCAAGTTAATTATTTTGTTGTTTTGGTATCTTTATTATGTTTTTTAATACATGCTTATTTTAATTTTTTCCCACGCTTTTTTCATTTTTTTTTTTTTTTTTTTTTTTTTTTTAGATATTATTAATAGTAAAGTTTACCAGAAAGCTGACGGCTGCGATTCCATAATAATAATTTTAAATTTAAATCGTGTGTAATGACTGTAAGTGTGTTTATAAACACTCCTAACATTTTATTTGGGTGAACCTATGTTTGTGTGACTTCATTCCCATTCTTTTACATCCTACCCTTTTCGTTGGTAGTATATGTAACGTACTGATATAGTTCCGGGTATTGGATAGTACTCAAAAAGTGGTGTATTGGATAGTACTCAGAAAGTGGTGAGTTGGATAGTTATTATAATGTACTAAAATAGCGGAACAATAATAAACTCCCACTGACCCTATCAATTTATGGAGAGTTATGTTAAACTCCCCAATTTTTCAACATGGAGGTGTAATGTTAAATCCCCCGTCCCTATAATACTTTTTTCCAGTTTTAACATGGAGTGTCCCTTTATTCCCCAAGTGTCTCACATTAATTGTTATGTGTATTTAATTTATATCCTGTGTTTAATCTTTGTCCATGATTGTGCGTAGAGTGTTTGCGTACCTGTTTTTTGTGATTTTTAGAAAAGATGTTCACTAAAATTTGAGTTCAGGACCTAACCTTGTTAAGAGTATATAATGGAAGAGAAATTGTTGCTAGTTTAATGTCATTTTTCATTCGAAATGACTCACGTCTAGGGAATTGCAGAACAACCTATTGTGTCTTTGGGCAGCTGAAATGTATAAATAGAGATTTTGTAAAGAAATTCATTTATTCCTGCTTTGTGATCAGTCTGTGGAATCATACATACTTGTGTTCAGATACAAATATGCTCCGAATGAAGTTGGCCCGATTTTATAGAGTGGAAATGTCCTTTTCCGTCATCCAGGTTTCATCTATACTTATAAATATAGGTTTGATCATGAGCACTCAGAAATGTAAAGTTACTGAATTTTTAATATCATGGTGTTTGCATAGGTTTACTATGGGAACTGAATGAGTACCGTGAGTCCTGAAGGATTGTGTTTCTCGAATTAGCTTTATTTGCGTGGCGTTTTATTAAATGAAAGAAAAATGACTCGTAGATGCGCTGTTCAAGTTTGCTTGGATTTGGCGAAAATTCTTCACGTCTTTGTACTGTTACTATGTGTAGAACAATATCAGTTAAATTTATTTTGGTTTTAAACCAGCGAAAATCGGGAGCGCTGTTTTGATGAAAAAGGAAGTTTTGGTATTTATTTTTAAATAAATCGATTTTGTTCAAATTTATGGTTTCTGTACAAGTTTTACAGTAATATGTTTGAGGTGAAATTAATGTGGAACCAACAGACATATATAAATGGGTCTTGTGTGAATAATATAATTTGAATGCCATGAAAAGCCACCAAACTGCATTAAATTCCAAGAAAATCGTTGGCAGCCAGGGCTCCAACCAGGGCCCCGTTGGGGAAGCTCACAGCGCTCTCCCAAACTCTCTAGCTGGTGGGAGGAGGCACTACCCCGTTCAAAAGAACCCCTCCCGGCTTTGGCCATTCGGGCTTCGCGTTCTGGCGCATTTACGCCGCTGGCCTCCGGCGCCATTTACCCTTAGTACGCCACTGCCCCTGTTGAACATATGGACCCATTTAACATAAAATTTTCCCTTGTCCCCCATGAGCATAGGGCCTGCAAAAACATGTTACTGAAAAATGTACACGCAAAGAGGCAGTCCTATCAGTGTCAATCATTTTATTAAAAAAGTCCATAGGGCCTACAAGGACCGTAATTCGGCCCTGTTGTCACCATACCATCACACCAATATAAACATAAGCAGTAATTTTAGTTTCGGTATGTCACCTTAATTCACCTTACTACTGCCGCGTAATTATAAAACGCTATTTGGGTCTCAATCGTCGTTTAATGTAAACCTACGTAACGTTAATTCCCGTTGGATCTCATTATCCACCTATAACTACAACTGCTGATTCTACTTGACTGGCACAGAGCGGTCAGATACATAACTTTATCTGCATTTGCCATGGATGTTAGTATGTACCTAACTGTAACATATTTCTAATATAGTTTCGACATTTAGCAAACTAAGCAAACTTTAGGTCCCGTCGCAGCCTGCATCAGTAGCATTTACATCTGGCGATAAAGATGCGCGGTATTATTGGTATACTGGTTTACCACGGTGTTTTTTCTCCGGTGGTACGTACCATGGTACTTTCACCGTGACAGTATTTCGGTATTTTCCATTAGTAAGGAATGTAAGGATATTCCCGAGAAATCTCGTTACGAATTAAATTATATTAACAACATGTTTTCATTTATCATAATAAAAATAATGTTACGAATCTTGATCTTAAAATTAAACAACAGAAAAGAGCGACAACCAAAAAGTTTGATAAAATTCAATATTTAATTTATTTACCTAGAATAAAAAGTGAAAATTTAAAAAGAACCTAAAGCATTGTGAATTAAATCCCAGATAGTCCTAAACGTTCTATCACATGTCCAGAAGTACAGAGTTCCAAATGAATTCCAGTGGTGATCCGAATGAATTCCAATATTTAGTGTGCTGATGTGCCATTAGTCTCAAATGTGCTAATGTGCCAACAGGCATGATGTATCACAATGATATAGTACAAAATGTCCTTGAATGAATTCACAATAATTCCAAAACTGTGAATTAGTCCGAAAAGTATTATTGAGCACTTTGTAATTCCAAAGAATAGTTTTTATAAATAAATCGTCTCAAATAGTAACTGAACCACAAGTTAAATTGATTCCATTAAGATTGATGTTAAGATATGGAATGAGTGATTATGAAATAACAACATTTATATATAAAGCTAAGACACAATAACAGAACCATGATCAGAGTCATTTTCCCATAAAACAACTTGCTTCTAGAACATTCTAAATTTCTTAAAAAGACCTCGACTTTGAACCCAACATCTGTAATCATGTTTACCTCCATGTAATACTGATTATAAAATATAATCTAAAATCATAAACAAATATTAGTTATGTAATATGTTATTTATAAAATAACAAGACATTGGTCACGTAGACCCAAGTCCTACCCCCAATTATGGACAAAGGTGAATTACACAATACAAATTAAATATATGAAGCATATAATCATTGACAAACGCCACCAGATAAAATAAGGGGCCCCGAGTGGCCGAGTGGTCTAAAGCGCTATCCGTTACGGATCACTGCCATCTCATCTCTGTCTGCGTGGGTTCGAGTCTCGAATTCGGCCAGTGTGGGTATGTGAGAAAGCTTGCCAGTAGCTTCTCGTGGGTCGGCGGTTCTTTCCGGGGTTTTTCCGGGTTCTTCCTCCACCATTAATACTGGCCGCCATGTATTGCCTATCGTGTGCTGAAAAATGGCGTTAAACCTACAAAAACAACAACCAACAGATAATACAAATTAATTATACGTACAATAATTGTCAATATTATTCTCTTGTTTCTTTTACAAAACAGTTGTATTTGTTGCAAATTATTTTTGAATATTATAAATATAATTATATTTATGATCCTTTAATAACATGTTTGACACGTGACACGTATGCCAACATGGTGGCCAAATGGGATATTGTGAAAGATATTCGGGAGAAATCCAGCTGTTGGAAAAATATCAGATTTAAAAACAAATAAATAACCATGTCATTTTTCCCCATTATAAATTTTACTTAATTACTCTTTCCCACTAAATATTTTCTCGTTTAGTAAGTGTGTTTTATGTTTACTGACCCTATCTGATAAATATCTTACCTGGATGTTGGCATCCCTCTCAGAGTTTCCATTCCAATTATATCAGTAGTGTAGCTACTAAATCGTAGGCTTCAGTGTTAACACGTTCTAATGTTATCAACAAGCTCCTTAACGTCAACAGGGTGTCAGCTACAGTGTAAGCATAATCGTCCGTCCCACTTATGCCACAATTAAAGATCACCGGCCATACTCCAAGATTTTTCTTTTTACATCGGATTTGCATTACATGATTAAAAGTAGTTATACTTGCTAAAAAAAAAAAAAAAAAAAAAAATCAGGTATAAAGAAGAAATAATTTAATTACTCGAAATAGAGGTATACAACGCCGTCACTTCCCCTTTGCTACGATTTCCCAACCTATAGAGGACGACAACCGGAAATGACGCACATTTATCCTCACAAGCCGAAGTACGTGTTTCTTCTTGTCGAAAAATAAAACACCATTAACTATGGATATGGAATATTTAGATGAAACTACTGAAAACTAATTTACTGTTCAGCCTTATATCGATATGCGTGCGCGACGCACTAGATTGTGTCGCTTTCAAACTGTTCCATTGTTTCAATTTATTTTGAAAATTCACGTTAATGCAGGTAAAAAGGAATCAATGCTGGTTTCCCTATGTCGGCCGATTTTATTAAAAAATAAAAGAAATCGGCACACTTAAGAGAATCCAAAGGAACCAAACTTGGCTTCCTTATGTCGGCCGACTTCATAAGAAAAAATCGGCACACTTAAAAGATACCAGTTTCCAAGGCTGATTTGCTTTGTAATAAAATAACCTTTGTATTTGATATCCTGTCGGTAAGTTTAAGCAACGAGTTTATTGCTCGCTGCCAGTTGTTTATTTTTTTTTTTTTTGGTAAACAGGGTTTTTCGGAAAAAGAAAGAACCCTTTTTCCCATCATCACTCTTTTGGTTACATCCATATGCAACACAGTGCACCATATTTGCTGTACAAAAGCACGATCGTAAGATATATAACTTAGACATTTACGTGGGGAAATTAATGGCTAGGTTGAATAAAATGGATAAATGTACGTCATATCCGTTTTTGACACACGGAAACTACCGATTGTGTACGGAGATTGCCGAATAATCTTTTCTTTTAAAAAAGCGGATTTTTAAGTCTAATTAAACATTTTTATTGTGTGCATACATAACAAATGCGTTTTGTTTATGACTATAATAATATCACACATTTGTACAATATAGGTGGCCAGTGACCTTTAACATACATAGCAAATTCATCTGTTGTAAGGTACTACTCATTTAATTTTCAGAGGCGGGGTGGGGTGTGGACAATTGTGATTTTGTGTTGAGATTAGATATTTTAGATTCGTTTATCCCAAGATAATTTAAAAAAAAAATAATAATCTAATGGATATAATATGGTGTTCTTCAGAGGAAGATATTTTTCCAACTAGTGACAAATGGAAATTTTAAAAAAAAGTGTCAGACCTGAGAACATGAAACTGATCATGCCTAATATAATTGCGGTATACCGTGGTACACATAGGACCTAGCGGTATGTTCAGAAATATTGCTATGTACCTCGGTACAGAATTTTTTCTGATACCCGGCTCTTCTAGTACACGATATTACCGGCTTACGGTCATGCCAGTAGCAGCAGAGAGGGTGAACCCTACAACTTTGTAGAGACCTTATTTTTGAAAATTAAGGGTTCCCTGAAGAAAAAAAACATTTTTGTCCTAATAATGAAAACTTCTTTAATTGACCAGATTTTTTCACAATCTGGTCACGTGCGTATGTCATTCACCCTCTCTGCTGCTATAAATTAAACAGCCATATAGATATTATCAATAATGAGTATCGGAGAACCACACTCAGCTAAATTAGCTCGAGAGCGACTAGAGGCAATTAAAAAATATCTACCCGTTCGTGATTCTGTTAAGCAACAACTACAATCGCGTCAGGAATCTCAAGTTGAATTTGAAGAGGATACAAAAAAATTATTTAAACCTATCACTGAGACCACTAAAGGTATTCAACCTGTGTTAGAGAAAACCGCTGAAGCAGCTGGAAAAATAGCAGAAAGAACTGAAAAAATAGCAAGAAGAACAAAAAAGACAAAAGAAATTTTACGTGAACTTCCAGCCGAAATAGCTGCTGCGATGCCAGTCCCGGAAATACCTAAAGATGAAGATCAACCTGAAGATGATGAAGCAGAAGGTGCTGAAGCACCAGCCCCTGAACCAAAATCAACAGGTCATATAAGTACTGCTGAATTGATAAATAAATTTAATGAAGAAACTATTAAAGCAATTAAAAGATTGAAACTATATCAACTAGTTGAGTTTGCTGTGGATGGTTTTAGTCGAAGAGATAAATTAATGAAACCTGAACACTATAAAGATATTAAAAACAGTGATCAATGGAGAAAATATTTATATCGCATAAATAAGAATGTTGAACAAGCTAGAGCTGATGATCCATTATATCGGAATTATATTAGTGAAATTAATGAT
Source organism: Megalonaias nervosa (assembly GCA_016617855.1). Classification (NCBI taxonomy): domain Eukaryota; kingdom Metazoa; phylum Mollusca; class Bivalvia; order Unionida; family Unionidae; genus Megalonaias; species Megalonaias nervosa. Next base: position 6,664 of record JAECUM010028764.1, on the reverse strand, counting down.
TTTATTCAATCAATAAAAAAGGAGAAAAAACAAAAACCTCCAAAACAAAAAACACCAAAACCATTTGAGCAATCACTTCGTGATTATCCAGTATCACCAAAAACACCACCGAAACCAAGTAAAAAAACACCACCGAAACCAAGTGAAGAGGGAGAAGAGGAATTTCAAGACGCTCCCGAAGCAACTGGAAGTGGTTTAGGAAGTGGTCTTATTACTTGTCCCAATAACGTTCTTGCTGATGTCGATCGATTAGAAATTCTCATCGGAGGAAAAAGAGCTGGTAATAATTCCCCAGAAATCATTAATGAAGCAGCTGATATTTGCAAACGATTATTTAGTGGCGGTATAATGGATATTAATGTATATCGATCCCTCATTAATGAAATCAGTGACGATGTCACTTATGATTATTATAGTGACTAAGTATGTAATTAGTGATAAAATCACTTAATAATAAAATGATCGTGCATGGTACTCAACGTGGACCTACCATGGTCAGGGTAATAAACTCTCGATTACCTGTATACAAAACGACCTACGGAGATGGATTAGGTGATGTTGTTCAGGGTCTGTTTAGAAGGATAGCCCCAAAAACAATACCGATTGCAAAGCAGCTGGGAATGAAAGCTATTGATGTTGTTCGTGAAAAAGGTATAGGCGCTGTTGGTAATCTCGCTAGCAAAGCATTCTCAGCAATTAAAGATAGACTTTCACGATTAATACGACGAAAACCTCAACCTGTGAAATTACCTAGCACTGAAGTGATGCCAGCAAATGTCAGTAAAATAATAAATCAAGCAGCTAATCAAAAACTAGCGGAGTTAGCTGATATCCCGATGTCGGAAAAGGAAAAAGATATAACCGCTAGTCTGATAGCAGGAAGTGGTCTTCGAGTTAGACGAAGACGATAATAATAAAGATGTTTAAGCGCATATCCGATCCCGCGTTTGACATGGACGCACCAGTTCTCAAAGATGAGTCTGTGCGTGATTATCAGTATTATTCTTACGACGCACGACTGCCAAATCAGCGTGGACGAATCGAACTACAGGTTCAAGATACAAGTAGGTATTTCTTACCCGCTGAGGCATTTATTGAAGTAGAAGGTAAAATTTATAAACATGATGATACCGAATACAATAATAATGATGTTTTTGGTTTTGTTAATAATGGTATTATGGCGTTATTTGACAGCGCTACGTACATGATTGATGGAAAAAATATTGAATCAATCCAGAAAGACGTTGATGTTGCTACAACAATATTGGGTTTAGCAAGATACAGCGATGATTATTCAAGATCAGCTGGTCCATCAATGATGTTTGCGAAGGATACTTCTGACCACCCTGAACATAGACAGTATAAATCAGTACAAACAGCGCGTGCTACTGCATTAGATCCACAACCAGCGGGAATAACACGGCCTGCTGCTGATTTTTTTATTATTGCAAAGTGTTGATCCAAATTTCAACTTGGGATTTGCATCACGTAAATCAATGTTGAATGATAGAAGGTTTTCATGTGCAATTCCACTGTCACACATATTTGGATTTTGCAGAAATGTCAGAAAAGTTATTTTTGGAGCCAAACACACAGTTGTACTTGTGCGAAAAAGCGATGATAATGATGCAATGTGGCACGTTGAAGGAGCTGATGCTAATGCAACTGCGGCACTTCATGGTAAAATAGTACTAACAAAACTTTCCTTGTGGATGCCAGTGATGACTCCAACAATATCCGAAGAAGATCGGTTACTATCTTTTATGAGTCAAGGCGGTAAATCAATGTTGTCATGGTTAACAATGACCACAGATGCTGTTCAAAGCGCAATTAATGGTTTATTTACGTGGCAAATAGCATCACAGCAAGGTGTTTCTGCACCAAGACATATATTTATTGCGCTTCAGGATAATACACGTGTAAACAATCAAATAAAAAGTTTAATGATATTTGACAAACTCGGTGTTTCTGAAGTTTCATTAAGGATAAATGGACATCAAGAACCATCCGAGGATATATTACTGAATTTTGATCAAAATCATGTAGCACGTGCATATCATCGATTAATGACATTCATGGGTCGTGATCAAAATATTGATACTGGTTTACAAATATCGCAGCTAGATTTTACATTGCTGTATCCGATTTATTATTTTTCGCTAGAACATTTAGATTTAACCAGACAATCTGTTGTAGATATTCATTTTCGAGCTCGTGTTAATAGAAACATTGTAAATATCCCTAATTACAGAGCAATAGCCGTTATACTCAGCGATAAATCGATGTTACTCGAAGGTGTTGGTGGACGAATGAGAGTTATTGATGCTTCAGTAGAAAACATGTAATTAGATCGTTCATAATATTAATAATGTCATATCATCACGTTAGTGTGAGTCTGACTCCTGGTCAGATTAAAAGGCTGCAATCAGCATCAAAAATAATTGTGGAATAAAAATATCGCTAAAACGAGAACAAATGACCGGTGCAAATAAACTATCGTTGACCGAGCGTCAGTTTAAAAACTTCAACGACGCTAAAAAATCAAATAAAGGCGTCAAACTTAATCTTTCTGCGGGCGCCATCAAAGACATCGCTAAAACGGGTGGTATATTTCCACTTCTTGCAGCAATACCAGCATTAATAGTAGCTGCAGCACCAGCTGTTGCAAAAGCAGCTGCGCTAGGTGCTGTTGGAACAGCTGCTGGAATGGCGTTAAAGAAAGCAACCGGAAAAGGAATCAAAAAAAAAGGAAAGGGTTTAAGATTACCAGGGACTCCACATTGGTACGGAAAAGGTCTAAGATTACCAGGGACAGTTTACTAATAACACCCATGTCCAATTTTGATTTACTTAATGCTGCTAAGCAATTAAAAATAAAAAATTTCAGAGGTGTTTTTATGCGCGATCAATTACCTACCGTTGCAATGCAACATGAAACCGGTATTATTAATCTCGATAAAAATTCTGGCCCAGGCACACACTAGGTCGCATATGCAATTGATCCACGTGGAATTATTTATTTCGATTCGTATGGATTAGCACCACCAAAAGAATTTCTTCATTATGTCAGTAATAATACTGCTCCAATCTGGTATTCAACGCTACCGACACAAAAAATAACTGATCCTCCAATATGCGGCCGTGAAACCCTCGCTATGCTTGATGCTGTTTCAAAATTAACAGCACCGCCTCATAAAGTCGTACACGCGTTCACTACGCTACGTCATAGTACTTAAACTGATATCAGTAAATATAATGGTAGATATTTACGGAAGATCCTCAGGTAGAGCTCAGAAGATTGATTTATCTAAATATGCAACCATTGATCAGCTCAGAAATGAAATTGATGATTTATTAAATATCACGAGTGTGGATCAAAATGAAGTCGTCGTTTTTCAGGATAAACAAGGACGATTAAAAACGAGTAATATACAAATACTAGATGTTCTTGTACGAATTCCCAACGCGGTTATTAATAATGTCGTTACTTTCACTGATCAAGGTAAAATACAGGATTCCGGTAAGTCGGTTACCGATTATGTTAAGAAAACTGGTGATGTATTTACCGGTGACGTTATTATGTCAGGAAGAAAAATTACGTATCTTGGAGATCCAATCGCAGATACAGACGCAGCAACAAAAAAATACGTCGATGATCAAGAATCCAAATACGTGTCAGTGCGCGGCGGTACAATGCGTGCATTTCTCGACATGAATAGTAATGGTATTAATAATCTCAGAACACCAGAAACAGATTTCGACGCCGCAACGAAGAAATACGTCGACGATAAGGAAATTCCAATAACTACTTCATTAACGACTATCAATGATGGAATTGCTTCATTTAGAACTGAATATTTTAATCACGTACAAACATTTCTAAATTTTCGTAGAAATGTACACAGATCTATTAATGACTTTTTTGGAACTCCACCTACTGTTATTATTAATCTCGCTGACATTAACGCAAGACTCAACGATATCATTAGTGGTATTCCTAATATTATTCAAAAAACTAATCTCGTTAAAATTCCTCACAAGCAGATCATCAATATCGTGTACACAGTCGCATCAGGAAAGGCAACATGGTCGCAGGAAAATAACACTTTTAAACACACTGCAGAGGTTACTGGTGTATACAGATTATCTGTATTTAGTAGTGCAAAATTCAGTATATTTACCACATTTCCATGGCGTCATTCAAACGATGATTTTTCTGGAATTGTGTCTATAGTGTTAAATAAAGATACTGAAGAAACATTTATGCTAATAGCGAATGATAAAAAGTTAACCGCAGCGACTTATTGGTGGTGTATTGAATTTGTAGCTGAAACTCCCGAATTAGTTACTTAAATAAGTATAATGAATCAAGAATCATTTATCGACGTTCAACGTCATAGATACGCTCAAGTATGTGAGTGTCAAACTAAACTAAAAAATATCATCGACGATTACACGATAAAGGTAAAAAAATATCGTCGTCGTATGGTTGTTATTGATATAATGGTATACTCGGTTTCTGCTGTTATTGCTGGAAGTGGATTATTATTATCAACGATAACGATGACAGCGCCTGCAGTTGTAACAATTATAGTTTCAACGGCAACAACATGCGCAGGCATTTTCAGTATTATCTCTAAAAAAATATCTACGTGTACGAATGATAAACTAAACGAGTACGTGATGAAATTGCACACAGCAACAGCCGCATACACTAAATTATGCTCGTATATTTCAACGTATCTCAGTGATGGTAAAATATCCGATGAGGAGTTCGTAACGATAATGAAAACCTACGATGAAGCATTCATAGTGGAACGTGATGCGTTCTCTAGTGACGGAAAGATGGAGAATTAAATAATAACGATAATAATAATGTCAGAGTCGCGCGAACTATTACAGCAGATCGTAGCTAATACAACGCCGTCAAAAACTACTATGATATCATTAAGTTCAACTAATCCTGAATTTAGCGTTAATTTTCCGACTGCAATTCCAGTAAAGGAAATAGCATTAGCGCAATTACGAGTTTATTATAGTTGGCCTAATATTAGATCAAAACCGTTTGGTGGACAACCATCAAATAATTCACTGGTATTCGCGAATAAGAATAAACCGGATGGAACACCTGACTGGCAGGTTGTTGGAATTTCAACGGGCAGTTATCAAATAGAACAGATTAATGATGAATTCCAACGCAGACTTAAATCTATCACAGGGAAAGAATCTAAAATAGCGATTACTGTTCACGAACCAACACTATCTGCGGTTATTGAAATAAATTCCCCTGATTACTCCGTAGATATTTATCAGAGTTCGATTAGATCCGTGTTAGGATGGCCTGATGTCGCACCTGTTTATAATGGAGTTTCAGAACCAAAACTAGAAGAATTTAAAACGAGTAAGAAAAATTCATTAAAGATCCAGAATATCGAAATAAATATCCATGGAATTATATATCATTTAAAAATGATCCAAACGATGATACATACTACTTTACCGATTTTGACGGAAAAAGGATCCCCAAGATAATTAGATCAATATTTACTATTATCAAGACGCCAGGGACGCGAGATCGAGATAGTGTTGATGAAAAATTTATTAAATGGTTTTTAGATACTCTTAAACCTGAATACGATAAAATGTTTAATGATTTAAGAAATTTACTTATTTCATTATCACAACCTTATAATGAAAGTGTAAAACAGCAAATAATCGAGTCAATAAAACATTTAAATGGTATCTTATTCGATTTATACATCGCCGATCGAAGTATTATAAAAGCTACAACTACTGAATTAGATAGTCCTTACACAAGACCAAATTTGAAGAAATTATTTCTTAATCATTATAAAATAACAGAAAAAGATTTACAAACACTCGTTATACCAGATTTAAATAACGCTGAAATGAAGAAATCGTTAAGTGATCTTATTGAAGAATATTATCCGGGAGTAATTGAATCGTGGAAAAAAATAGCCCCACCACCGGCTATATTAAAACACAATAACAACCCCTTTGGTGCCGGTAGACATATATCACCGGGCATTGTAAACATAACATCAGTTATTGCAGTCAGTCTGGTATGTGATATTATTGAAGGTAGCTATCAGGTAGATCTTTCTAAATCTAACCACCGCAGTGGTACTGCGGAGCAAGGGTACATATTATTCAGTTTTAGCCCGATTGTTCCACCAGGCTGGCTAATTGTGGCAGAACCAATTAACCCCGTTTACCTGCGAGTTCATAATCCATTTCTGACAAGAATAAATTTCAAACTTACTGACCAGGCAGGAAACATTCTGGACACGAGAAACGAATCTCTTAATATAAACCTGTATGTACGCTCATAGAACGTCTGATTATTTAATCAGGGCATAATCTGATGAGTAAATACATAATCAATTTTCTATGATTAAAGCAATTGTATCTATAATAAAGCGAGATAACTCGGCTATCTCTCTGCAGTAAATTGAATGATTATTTCCCTTACTACGTTATCTGTACAAACCCAGTTGTATGTACGTGTATAGCGTATATTAGTCCGTCTGTCTGTTACCTTAACGAACTATAACTTTATGCGTGCAAAATTATTTTATGAAATTCTGAAAAACTGAAGTACAATTCTACATTCTATTAGTAATACAAGTTCTGTGAGACAGCA
>JAECUM010028763.1:0-40775 GCA_016617855.1 Megalonaias nervosa | reverse complement strand
ATTGCTTTCATAGCCATTTTTGTTTTCATCTGGGTCAGGGGCGCCAGCAGAATTATTGGTGAGGGTGGGGAAAAACATGCAGTCGTGAGCTATTAGTTTTACAGATGTAGGCTAAAAAAAACAAAAAACATGTTTAGATGTGAAATGGGGGAGAGCGAGAGGGGGTGACCTTGCCCCTATGTGCTGGCGCCCATGAATAAATGTATACCAAGATTTTTGCGCAAAATGATGCCCGTAGAAACCATTGCTCATATGGCAGGTGCATCCATGTAAGTTGCAGGGCACAGGTAAACTGGATGGTCAAGGCTACAAAAACCACTGGGGTGTTTGGTCTTCTAAAATGTGTAGATACATGTACTTATAGAAAACCTGTCTGGAAACATGGATTAGCGTACACACTTGGTTTTTAATTTCTTTGTGTTTCTTACGTCCTGGCCTGGCCGTGTCTAGTTAAACTTCAGATAGTCCACTTTCTTATTATTTTATCCCAGTTGTTTTGCTTTTTATTTTTTAAAAGTTAGTCGTTGCTCTGCTCCAAAATATAACAATTATCGGTGGTTGTTTGATTCCGTCAGACTCAGCAGAAGAAAACAAAGGGGTTTCCCTTGCAAAAGACGTTCCCAGCGTATGGACAATATGATTGAGATAACCCGAAAGAGAAAAGAAAAGTAAGGTTAGATGACTTCTCTGTCGCATAGAATCTCAAAAATAAAAACAGCGATTTACTGACTACTTGTTGTGGACAGGTGGAGTTTGGAAATTCGTTTGAAACTCGAAATTCCTTTCTGGTTTTTCGTCGGGGGTGGGGTGGGTGGGTGCTTGCATTAATCCTGCAGTCTAAGGGCCGATAATGAGCATGCGCTTCAAAATGAACTGAAGGTCCTTCCAACCTGATATTGGTTGCCGGATGCTAATGGTTGTATTTCCTTCATTCTTCGTCTAAAAAGTATTACTTGCAAGTCTACTATTTATGGACTTAATTTCTGCAAACTTGTCAAATTGTCTAACATCTTTGTCTAATAATGAGTTTCCCATTAAGATTCCTTTTTGAGAATTACCGGCAGTCTTCAAACTCAAACTGTTTAGACAGAAGCCCAATTATACAGAAATGGTGGCTTTTATTTCTTAGTCGTCGACTTTTTATTCCATAAAGTGCAATCCACGTCGTAATTTTTGCAAGGCACGTATAACCATTGAAAATTCCAAGACCATAGACCCTTTCTTACTTTCTTTCAAGTGTGAATATCGATCAAAGATTACGTAGTCGGGACGGAAAAAAGCGCTAAACCAACGGTTTGTTCACTTCAAAAATATTCTCCGCTGAGAAAACTGTTTTAATTGCAAATAACATTTTTTTGTGAACAATACAATTTTCTCTGCTTGCAAAATTCACTATCGCTGCAAATAATTCTACTTCGACGAGACAATACATTTTTGTAGCAATTAAATTTCTTTTCAACGTAAAAACAAAAATCCACAGGGAATTATTTATTTTTCCGTGAATACAAATATTTCATACGTTTTGTTCAGTATTTTTGACCGACGATCAGATCATTTCTGCAATTCGTTCGTGAATCGAATAATTTATCTCGCGTAGAAAATTCTTTCCTACCGGAAGGATAGATAAATAATCGTCGAGAAGGATAGGCAAGACTCAGAATTCACCTTGTTTAATATCCCGCTAGCAATGGTCAAGTGGCGTACTAAGGGGAATGGCGCCCGGGGTGACGATAATAGTCCCGTTAGTAAGTTAATGTGTCCAGTTAAAAATTGACAATTTACTTGTTATGTGTTGAGTCCACATCAAGTCCTAACAATGTATGTTACACACTCTCATCAGTTCAGATGTAGGGCAAATGTGGTCTGTGATGTGAAGCAAATAAAAATGTACCCAGAGGGAAACCGTAGAACGAGGACGTGCGACCACTCGGCTCTGCACGTGCAGAAAATAGAGAGCGAACGCAGGACCGCAGAGTTTAACTCTTGCGATATCTAGGTTTTGTTTAGTGCATGACTGTATATCAATGGCTATGTTCAGCACTGAAATCGACCAGGCCGAAAGACGTTTGCTGCAACGTCTAAAAACCACTCGTTCATTGACTCCAACATGGGGGGGGGGATAAAATGACATCACTGACAACACTATAAACCATCGTTATTAGTATTATTTCTGAACAATAATTGTTTGCACTTTATCTGCAATTTATTGCACGTCAGTGAAGCTCAGGCCACATTTTATATGGATATTAGCCAGCTTCCCATTCCTACTGGCAAACGCAGTTGTGTTGACTTTCTCGCATTTTCCTTTTGTACATGTTTGCCAATACAATAATGTTGCTGTTTTTATTATTATTATTATTATTATTATTATTATTATTATTGTTGTTGTTGTTGTTGTTGTTGTTGTTGTTGTTGTTGTTAAAAAGCGTTCATTACGTTGGAAATCAGGAAATGATGATTGTTTAAAAGCTGCAGTAAAGATTCAATGCTCAAAAACCATCGATGCACCACTCCAAATCTCAGCAAAGTTTAATTTGCTTCAAATTTATTTCAGGGGCCCCGAGTGGCCGAGTGGTCTAAAGCGCTGACCGTTACGGATCACTGCCATCTCACCTCTGTCTGCGTGAGTTCGAGTCCAGGCTCGGCTAACGTGGGTACGTGAGAAAGCCTGCCAGTAGCTTCTCGTGGGTCGGTGGTTCTTCCCGGGATTTTCCAGGGTTCTTCCTCCACCATTAATACTGGCCGCCATGTATAGCCTATCTTGTGCTGAAAAATGGCGTTAAACCCTATAACAACAACAACAACAACAACAACAACAAATTTATTTCTTCCTGTAATACTAGCTGTAGGTGTTTTTCATGAAAAACAAACATCATTTTCTTTAATATCTCCAGGAATGCAACTCCGTTAGCGGATTTCTTCCAAGGGTGAAACCAACCAAAGTGAAGTCAAGTAATTTTGTGAAGATGACCGCTGAAGCGAAGCGGAGACCTGGTCGTAAATGTAAGGTTATTAACTATTGGTTTATAGTAATAATAATAATAATAATAATAATAATAATAATAATATTAATGAGGAAGAGGAGAAGGATAATGATGATGACGAATGAAGATTGGTCGGTCGTTTGATAAGTTTGCAAGTATATATAGATAGGAAGGGACTAACTAAGAAGGAATGAATGGATACCCGGATAAAAGAATATATGGATGAATAGGTACATTTTGGATGGCGTCGAATATTAACAGTACTTTCAATGTTTACGATTAATTTTCCAAATTAAGAAACATGTGAGAAATACATGGATTTCCCCCATTAATTGTAAAATCCAACTTAGTACAATAACATTTATTAGTGTACCTTATAAAGCAGATATAGTAGTAAACTAAAAGGCAGATCCTAGACCAAACCGAGAATTATCCTATAAAACTTTCTGTTTTGTAATTTTATTAAGGAGTCATTTTTAGCTCAAAATAAGACTAAAACTATTTTATTGGAGTAGCCCCTTGTACAATAAAAATATACTATACAAAATATCAAAAATAACCAGTAGCATCATAAGCGGTTACCATTCCATTAAGGCCCCTTCATTGCCTGTGGTTCCTTTGAGGGGTCCTTTGCATGATGATGTCTTTCTTGTGACCGTTATTGATAATATAGTTGACGCATTTTTTGACAATGATCTACTGTTGTAACCATATTTTATGATAATCTTTTTCATACCTGCTGACTCTCATTGGTAGGATATCCGTTAACATACTGTCAATAACACGAAACTTGCGTATTAAATCGTCCATATCATATTTTACACCTCGTAAGTAAGATCGTATCTGATCAAGTAATTTTTTGTAGGTGATACTTGCTGTTTTACAATAATTTTTTTTGTTTCAAGTTTAGGTTCAATTTTTTTTACAAGTGTTGAAAGAGAAACACTGACGCCAGATATTATCAACAGAAACGGATTTAATAATGCTCCACTTGAGATTATACCAGAGCTAGTCATTAACAATTAACAAATATGATATTGCTCGAAGTATTCTACGGTAGTATTTATAACATTCTTTAACACACCAGAGGTTTTTGTGATAAAATTTATAATATTGTACTAATGCTTCAACATCTTGTTTTGGAATTTCTTCTGAAATGTGATTGAAATCGATGATATGTTTTTTCATTATACAATTTTTTTACACAAAACAAAAGTTCTGGCACCAGCAATTGAATCAAGAAAATCACGAAATTTATTATTGTTAGGATCAGCTATAAAAATTCTGCATTTGTTATAAACATCTGACGAAGTATCATTATATCGTTTATCTGTTAGTACCTCACTTTTCTTTAACCAAGAGTATGAGTCAAAAGTATCTCCTACTTCACGTTCGTACAAATCTGTTTCATTCACCAGATTGTTGTAATCGCTTTCTGTTTCATCAATATACCCTAATACCAAGCTTATTTGATTTAACGTGAAATTTTTTAGAACAAGATGTTGTCTGATAATTGCATATGCGACTATAAAATTTGCTAGCATTAATTTTTGGAGTGATTTTAGTCCAAGAAGGGTAATCTGAGTAAAAGTATTTACTTTAAACCATAATTTTTTGTATTCTTTTGTGAACATTTTCTCAACCTCACTGAAATAATTTCGTAATCACAATTGTCTGGAGCGCTGGATTGATGGAAATGGAATATTATCTGCTTCACCTATGTCGTAATAAGAACCAATCCCTACACCAAATGTTGTTCGATTGACTTCCTCAAAATATTTTCTCGCTCAATGTCACCAAGTTCATTAATTTCATTGTCAAAATCGTTGATTATTTTTAGAGACCTTTCAACAATAATCGGATCAAATTCTGGTTTATTTTTACGTATCATTGGCAAAATTGCATTTGAGTACGCTTTAATAAGTAACTCCGTGTCTGGTGTCATGTTAACAATATTAGCTAGCGTTTCTTTGTCGTGGTAGTACATACCGAGATGCTTAAAAATTTCTCGTTTTGAAAAACTATTATATATTTTTTTGTTTCTTTTTATTACAATTATTTTAGATTCTGCTAGCTTGTCAAGGCGATAATGATTTTCATTTATTTGTATTTTTTCCTCCGCTTTTCCACCATGTGCTTCTGTTATTAATATGTCCGACTGCATTATCAAATTTATATTTCCAGAATCAAGCTCAAGCAATATTTTTTTTTAACAGTATTTCAACTTGTTTTTTGTTCTTCTAGACAATTATCAGGATGACAGTATCTGCTTATAATATCAAAGTTTTGTATTGCTTTTATTAGTTGTGGTCCTCGCATATGCATGACACGAACAAAAATTTTTTCTTCTTCTGACAATGGAGAGTTTATCATTGGAATTGTAAAATTTTTTGTTGTATTTATCACACGTGCTGCTGGTGATATATTCCCAACATCTTTTTTAGGATTAAAAATATTATCATAAAATTCCCTCGCAACAGTTATAATTGGTGGTTCTGCCATTATTTTATAGCATTAGATTAAATTTGTTCACAATGATCACATCTGATCATCAAGTGTATATATTTGAAATGCTGTTAGTCCTGGGAATGGATGTTCAGCAGCAAAAACATTAACCCAGAAATATAAATACTTGCTGACAATTTTTTCTGTCCGGATTATAAAATATTGTGTTGTTGTAATATACGTATTTACTGCACTATATAATGTTGTCCAATCGATATCATTGTTTGATCCTTCCAATTGCCATTTATAAATTCGACCAACAATAGAGTTTAATCGACCTCGCAAATGAAATTGCCAAATAGCAACTGCAGTGGGACATTTAATTTTAATCCAAAAATTTTCAACTTCTCCGTTAGTCGTCGACTCGTGTCTATCAGAGAAAGCGTAATAAGGATAGTTTTCAGGATAATATGATGATGCGCTTACCTCAAACCCGGCTCGGTTGTCAGTTGCTTTAAAAAGTGTTGGAATATACCCAACATTGTTTTTAGTTCGTTTTGCACCACCAGATACACTGTCAACATACGCTTTATTTGTTAGATCATTATTGTCAACTGGAACATATGTCGTAGTTATTTTTTTGTCTCTCATGTTTATGTTGCCCGATATTGGGCCAACGGATTTTTTAAAGTATGGGGTAAGTTCTTCTTTTAACTGAGCATAGCATCAGCATCATTAGCTGGTGGTGAGGTTGTTGGTAATCCAGTTATTTTTGAATTTGACATAGACAGGTTACCTGTCATTGTGTCGCCGGCTTTGTTAAGTTTATTATCGTCGACAGATTTTAGTTGCGCATAACTTACCGCTTGTGTGTTATCAACATTTACTGGCGGATACAGTAGTAAGGGAAAGTGTTGGTTCTAGCCCAGAGACCTCTTTCCACCACCTCCCCACTCTCAGGACAAATACAAATTACTCTCTCAGAGACCCTAAAATTCCCACCTCCAAACGATTTTCTAAAAACTAAAATGTTGGTTCTAGCCCAAATATATTTTGAGATTAAATGAGCCCATCCCCAGATTACTACAGTAATGCAGTCTGGAAAATCAATACTCTACAGTGTTTTGCTTCTAACAGGTACGCAGCCTGAAAATCAATAATCATTTATCAGCCAAGCCAGGTAATATGTTCTAGAACATTCCAGAAAACACCCACGCAAAATGACTCATAATTATGGAATTTCTAGAAACGCCCACGCAGATCTATTAGTATATAAGGCAAGTAAAATTTCCTTCTGAGACACTTTCAAGAGGACGTCTTCACCGAGCGGAATCAGGTAAGTGGCATTTTTCATATATTATTTATACCTCATCACCAATTATCAATGTTTCTACTGTTGAAATTAGAAATATTTCATCATCACGATAGTAGAGACTAAACTTTACTTTACCGCTCACACAGCGACGAGACTCAAATAAATCTTTTATTTGCGATTTGTTAAGAGGATATTTTTTGTCGATAAAATATACTTTTGATCGATCAAGATCGATTGTAAGTTTAGAATATTTTTGTTGGCCGATCGGATTATGAAAGTTTTTAAATTCCGCTAACAACTTCTGGCTCAATTGTTCGAGGTAATTGAAATACTCGCTGTCATCAGATCTGGTAAGTGAAAGTTTTAGCTTGTCTCGAACTGCGGTAAAACATATACCTGATGTTTCATTATTAATTTCAACTGTCAACTGTTTGCCGTTCATCATTAGATATTTGATCTTGCTATTGTAACTATTTGTCACTGTCAAATTTTCAAACATTATTTCTAAAGTTTAGATAAAATTTCATACATTAGTCATCGAATATAATATCGAGTATAGATCTATCATCAAAACAATACCCAAGTGCAAATGTATCTACTCCATTTTCGCAATAACGTTTGTCATCAAAATTACTCAATCCGCGTTTGATAATGACATCTGTTTCGAGTTTATGATGATTCGTTCGAATAGCCATTGCTCTTATAAAACTAACTCCGCCATCAAGCGCGTACTTGTAATCATCAAATTTCATAAACTTTTTAACAAAATCGCGAGGCAGACCTTTTGCCTTTTTCGTTATTTTATTATTATCTAGCAATACCGCGTACATTTTACTGCGCAATCCGATAAAGTATTTGATGGTGCTCGAGTTCATTTCATCTTTGAACTTACCAATAACCTTTTTATTTGTATCGTCATGAAATTTACTGTCACGAGGGTAATCGGAAAGATCAAACAGATACCGATTATCATATATATCCTGATAGACGTCCTCACATTCGATTTCGTACACGAGCGAATCGGTATCAGTAAACAATAGTCTACTTGACGGCCATTGATTTTTAACAAAATTGTAATGAAAATCGTACATGAGCCACTTCGATAAATCTAACACGGAAGCTCCAACGTAAATTGGCTTATTTAGTTTTAGATTTGTTTTTCTTCTTTGTATTGCGACAAGATTTTCATTAAAAATTTTCATGCTAACAAAATCATCGTCTGACACAAGTTTGTTTCTGCGATTGATATCATTAAATAGATCGATATTTACGCGTTTCCTAATATTTTCCATCGTCTTACCAAAAACGGAATTGTTCATGAGCTTAAAGAAGTTTTTTTCAAAATCAGTTTTTGCTGCAGCTCTTCTCGAAGTGTTTGAGTTAATATAACCTTTCATCCACGGCGACTGATTAAACTTTAAAACTCTATGAACTTTCCTCAACACAAGACCAGCATCTACTGCTTGTTTTAAAACTTTGTAATGTAAAACATAATTTTCCTTGCCGAGTAAATTTGGCACTAGTTTTTTGACCATAGAATTTTGTCTTGGTGATGCTGTCGCTTGTTGTTCTTGAGATGACGTACTATAATCTATTATCATCGATTCCGCACAGAAGGGATAATCGTTGTGTAAATTGTGTAGCGAAGTTGGATAATCGAGATCAACTTCAACGAAGTACGAAACATCGTCGGGTGTCTTTTTTTCTGTCTCCGATAGAAATTGCTCAGCCGTGATCCAACGAAATCCAGCAAAAGGCATTGGTTCTGCCATAGAATAACCGTACAAATTATTATAGTCTAGATAAATTATATACTTCGAAGGAAGCTCAGGATTATACTTTTTCATATACTTATTATTTGCTTCCGCATACTTTTTTGTTATCACGCTAATATCGCCTCGAATACCTTTTTCGATAAAATTGAACATATCAACGTCCGTCAGTAATTCTAACTTCACTTTACTAAACTTTAACAGAGCGTCCCACGACAGCCCGGGAGCAGAATAACACCAACAAGGATCTAGTCCATAATTGTTATAGCTCACTTCTCGAAAACTTTCAAATACCTCCGCCAGCAATAACACATCAGTTTTTAGATACCAATCATGATAATCGCCAAACGTCTTACAATCAAATTCTTTCCAGATATCCTGTGCTTACTTATACTCGTCATCGGTTATATTTTCATTTTTAAGTTGTGAGTAAAATTTGTCCTTGTCAGGTAGCGAAGTTTCATCAAATTTACTCCAATCATCGAGATACTCGTACGGAAATACTCCTTTTTTGGTCAGTAGATTAAATTTATCTCCAAAACAGTCTTTTAGGTTATCAAACTCGCTACAACCTTTTACCAGCTCATCCAATGATGCCGCCATAAACTGTAGGCTGTCAATAAAACGCAACTTACCTAGCGTAACCGACATATACTTTTCAAAATTATATGGAATGCATTTGATTACGTTATCGAGTTTTAAGCGAGATTTTACGTCAGGATCACCAAAAGCTTCTACGATAATGTGGCTATCATATCCTCGAAAGTTGTGAAGAATAACTAGAATAAAATCTGGAGCATGAAATTTTAAATTACATTGATCATGAGCCGCTCAACGATACTGTCCGGTGAGATGGCAATGGTCACGTACTTTTTTATTATCCTCAAAAGCTTTTTCACAAATATAACAACATTCTGCTTGCTCGTGATCAGATTCTTCTTGAGATGTCAGTTTTATCATTGGAGTTACTCTTTTCAAACGATTAAATATATTATCAACTTCGCTAATCAACTGCTTAAGAAGCCAGACAGCTGGATTATTACCACGATATAATTTGATTGGTTTAGATAATCTCGAATCAACACAACAAACTATCTTATACGCTACTCCGCACGGAACATGATTTTGAGTTTTTCTTGTACTCGATTGGTTAGGATTATTTTCTACGCCAAGTACAGGCTGAAGTAAGCATTCGAAATCAGCGTATATGACGAAAGGAATTTTTAGTTTGTGATTGTGATGGACAAACTGTAACACACTATTTTCTTTGGACGGCATGGTTATTCGTTGTACGTCACTACAGTACTGCAAATGCTTTTGTAATGTTTCATTGTCTGTACAACCGTGCAAGCAGCGATAACAAAAAAATCTTTTATTATTTCGTTTATTATACTGTCCGCCAACTAGTCCATTGACGTTTTTGATCCAAACGTAATGATTTCTATAAAACAGCAGGTTTATTGTCGATTGTGAAGCTTTTTCTGAAGTATATCTCGGATAGACGTTTTCTTTTTCGTTTAGTCCGAAAACATTTATTGAAACATTATTTTGCTTTTCAAACTTTGGTATTTGATTTTCTGCAACTGGAAAGTCAATACCATTAAAATTTAATTTTGATACGAGACTAATATACTTGTTAACACGATCAGCGTGTTTTTCTGCTGGAAATAGCGCGGAAAGAATAGCCCACTGGAAACATCTGTTATCGAGGTTTTTAACGTTTACACAGCATTTTTTATTTTTATTTTGGTGGCAAATCAATATACGAACTACCGCGTAATACGTCATATTTTATTGTGTGAAATAAAATTTTCTCGATCATTTCAAACTTCCAACCCGAAACCAATTCGGTAAATTCTTCTATCTTTTTCCAAATTTCTTGGTGTATTTCATTAGCCAGTGACAAAAGATCAGTCCCGAGCAAAACACGTCTTGATTTTGCATTAATGTAAGGGTCTGCAATTTCCTTGTCAGTCGATCCCTCTGTCACAAGTATCTTTGAAAATATAACGTGATATTGCACTAATATTCTTAGACCCTTATGTTTTTCAAGTTCACGTTTTACAGTTGGCTCTAGCAAATGATAGAGATTTGTTGCAGTAAAATTTACCAGTACGATTTGTTTATCAAACCGATAACTGTTGTTGAATCCTGTAAAGGCAGTCGCTATTTTTTCAGGTTCTCCCATAAGACTCTTCTTGGCTATATCTCGCAATTTCAGCATCGCTATACTATAGTGTAATATTATATGTTTAATTGATTGTTCGATCGATAACTCACTGCACGCCAGCTGAACAAACAATTAGAGATATAAAATCCTTATAGTATAATGACACAAAATCTGAGATACATTCGATTGACAGCAGAGGAGCAAGAAGCATATCATGTTCATCCGAAGTATAATTTCTACGCTGGAAATGCATTAGGTTCGGTTATTAACATAAAATCTACAAAATCTGTAGGAAAACCAACACCAGCGGGTTATAAGATTAGTGTAAATGGAGATAATGCTGAGAGAACGGAAATGTTTAGAAAAGATTTTATTTATACTTTGTTCTGCGATAATATTCCAGAAGGACAAAGAGTCTATCGAGTAAATGGCTCGATTACTGATGACAATATTGAAAACCTATCTTTACAAGATGAGTTTCAACGTCATAAAGTATTTGATTTATACGAAGCAAATGATAAGGGAATTATACGACATATAAGGACAAAAAAAAGTTATTGGAAATTTGAATAATAGCGGATATTTACGTATAAATGTCAGAGGAACACTAACCGATCATGTTAGTTATCTTAGTCATCGTTTTGTTTATGAGACGTTTAATGGCGTTATTCCAGATAATTTATTTATCGACCATATTAACAAAAATAAAACTGATAATCGTTTAAAAAATTTAGAT
Organism: Megalonaias nervosa; assembly: GCA_016617855.1. Lineage (NCBI taxonomy): Eukaryota > Metazoa > Mollusca > Bivalvia > Unionida > Unionidae > Megalonaias > Megalonaias nervosa. The sequence goes on along the minus strand of JAECUM010028763.1, from coordinate 29,353 downwards.
CTAGTTACACCAGAAGAAAACAACCGACGTGGATCTAATGCTGACGGTAATAATTTCAGAAACCCCAGAAGATCAGTTATTTCAGTAAATTTAGAAACTGGAGAAGAAATGAAATTTAAATCAATTTATTCTGCAGCAAAATATTATGAAATTAATCCTAAGACAGTAAAATATGTTGCCGACGGCAAAACTAAATCAGCAACTTCAATGTCAACTTTTGATAGATTTAGTTTTAGATATGATGATTAGTGATATTTCGTAATTCTGTCTTAGTAAGACAGCTATGTGCAAATGCCATAATATCATCGCGATCAAATTTTAATGTTATAAAAGCATTTTCATTAAGTTTATTTTTTTCTGCTGCTGTTAGTAATATTTTATGAGAATCACCTTGCGTAACAATAATGTCAACGAAATATGCACTATAACCCGACAGACATTTTCGAACTGCTTCGGCTAGTTCGTTGTAATTTAATATATTAACCTTTTGATGATATTTTACCTTGTCGGTCATATCTTATAACAATAAATTAGATAAAAGTATATTATAATATGAACTTGATGAAACGACTTGCTGAAATATATGTGGAAGATACAATCGCAGACAATGTTAAAATCACTAGCGATAAAGTCGCTGGCGATAAAGTAGCAGACAATGTTAAAATCTCTACCGATATAATAGACAAATCTGCAGTTATAGCGAAGATGACATTTTGTACAACAACGAATCTGACGATGATGATGAAATAGTCACCGTCGCTGACAGAAAAAATTACAGCAGACCAACAACTGGAAGATATAATGTTAAGTATCACATTGCCAAAAAAATAATAAAATTTAATTTTACTGTTGCCGAACAACAGATATTTTGGCAGCTTGTCAGGCCGTTTTTAAATCTAAAAATAACTGGCCAGCGAAGGAGTATAAAATACGATTTTATTTTTGCTAAGATATTTAATTTAATGCCAGTTGATAATGAAAGAAAATTACATTTAATTTCGTTATGTAAAACTATCAAATGTAAATCTGTGCTTGTGAAATACGAACAAATTTATAATAACGTTATTGGATCGACTTAGTTGGTACCCAGCTATTAAATTTATCGCTATACCCACGCCACTTAACTAAACTTTTATCGCCTTTTCTCCTAATCACTTTTTCGATAACGAAAACATCTTGCTCAGTTTTCTGAAGTTCTTGTTCATAAAAACTACCAATGATCGGTTCCCCTGCCAGATCTTTTAGCGCGTATGTTACAGGTATTGTTAAAAGTACTTTATCAACTACAAACACTTCTTCAGTCCAGTTTGGAGTAAATCCTTTTTCAAATGTTTTTTTAGTCAAAGAAATCCGAACCCGATCACCGACTTTAAATTTATGTCTGCGATACATGTTTTCATTTGCAAGAATCGGATTTTTAATTGCATCGTTTGGCGATAGTTTAGTGGTTCGATGTTTTGTGTTATTGTACTTGTCAACTATCTGCGCAAGATCATCGATATACCTGTTCGTATTTTTAGCTGTCAAATATTTGTGTATTTTTTCGTTTAGAGTGCGATTAAATCGCTCTACTACAACACTTTTTCCCTCATTTCCTGTAACATACTTTTTGATATTATTTTGTTCCAAAAACTGCTCGAACTTTTTATTAAAAAATTCTGCTCCGTGATCGGTCCAGATTTTATTTGGTTTTCTTTCTGTACTTGTTATTATTTGTTTTAACGCATCAGTTATCGACGTTCCTGTCTTATCCGAAACAGGTACACTAAACGCGTATTTGCTAAAAATATCTATGACATTAAACAAATATTTCTTATTATCATTAAATTCTGCTAGATTTGACACATCTACTAAGTCTATCGCCCAGATATCATCAACGGCATATGCGACAACTTTACGTCGCGTAAACTTTTTTTTTTAGGTTTGTGTAGTTCGGCTGCGAGATCATCATACAATTCCTTTCCGAGTCCTAATTTATATTTTGCTCCAATAAAACCCTGTACCAGTCTTCTATCAAAACGTTCTCGTAGATTTGTCGGTTCCATATCACTAAGTTCGTCTAACATTACTTTATCACAATCCGATTTTGAGTTTTCATGATCACGATAACAGATATCGTGACGCATTGCTATTGCATCAACTTGATTATAAGGCTCCTGTCCTGGCAGCGGATTATCATTTTCATCTAGTTGTTTATCAAGAGGATTATAAGGTCCAGTATATTTATGGCCTGGTAATGTCCAGCCTCCTTTTGGTTTTGGTAATTTGCCAATTAATTTATGTATATCTATACCTGTTCCAATTATTTCTCTGTTGTTACAACGTTGACAGTATGTGACAATTTTATTTTGCTCGAGACATAAATCTCTGTCAGAATCGCACTTGCATATCATTCTATATTTTTAGTCGTCTACTAAAATAATCTCCCTGACAACGTTAGGAGGGTATCCAGCTCCCGACGACTTCTTTAAAAACATACTTTTTCTTTTTCCACAGATTGCACAAATACTTTTCAACATCTTCCTGTTGTTTTTTGTTTTTTCTGTTGTTTCATTGATATTTTCTGTTTTGGTTTTACATTTGAGACAATATGTTGACATTATATATTTGTAAGTTTAGATAAAATTTATTGCAAGCTTTAGATAGCTTTACAAAAATTAACTGCAATTTCATCATTAGCGTGAGAAGGTTGCTTATCAAACTGCAAAATAAACTTTAAAAAATTAGGATCTTTTGACATCTGTCGGACAAACATACAATAATATCCGCAAGCAGAAGTTCCAACAGGTTGAAGTTGATTGGACGAATAATATATTTTTTTATATTTTTTGTTTATATATTTTTTTATTGCATCGCTCGGAGGAAGTCCAAACGAGTCAAAATAATTGTTATTATAAGCTGCTACCCAATGCGTACCGGATCTGTCATTGAAATCTTGTATATTTATCACACATGAACCACCTGATGCAACACCTTCGGTGTCGAGTTCATCTTTAGAATAAACTCCGTGGAAATTTTTTACTTGTTTTAGTTTATCAAGTATATCAAAGTTACTTAGCGGGGTGGCCGTGTTCCCGGCAATGTTAATCCTCGTCCTCCTATTCCTAACAGATTTGGCAGCAGACTTCCCGCTAGTCCCGCTAAAAGTGGAGCGAAAGGAATAATTCCTCCTTGTTTTGTTTGATTGCGTTTCGTTGTTTTCTTTTTTTTTTCGACGATTTTGTTGTTTTCGTTTTTTTCGATGATTTTGGTTTTCGTTGTGGCATTATATTTCTCGGCCACATAAAATTAAACTTTAGACTATTTTTTTTATACCACTACCCTCAACTGCTTTTTTCGTTGCGATTGATATTGCGCCAGACGCTGCTGCTAGTCCTAATGTACCTAACACCGGCAAAATTTTAGGTAATAACGTGCTGGCCATCACTGATAATGCCGGACCAAAGAAACCACCTTGTTTTGACATCGCTGTTATTTGTGCGGCACTTAAATTTAAAACAAAAGGTTTTTTACGATCGTACCTGTTTCTTGATTTTTTGTCAGCATTAATTTTGTTAAGGTACCCGTTTGAGAGCCGGGATTAACCTTTAATGATACTTGCCTCTGTTTTGCAACAGCAACTGCTAATTTTTTAACTTGGCCATCAGTTAAATATATTTCTGTTACAATATATTTTGTCATCTTATTATTAAAGTTACAGATTAAACTTGAACTGTCATTTTACCTCCAACGGAATCTATCGTAACAAATCTGTCGCTGATCACTAACGCGTACACGTACAACTGTGCTATAGGAACTGCTCCTAATGTCCAAGTAACTTCAATATCAGCTGTCGAGTCAACTGCTCGCTCGCTGTGTTTACTAACATCAAAATGAAATATTGGATAAAGTGTACGAAATTCCTCTGCTGATATTTGGGATCCATCCTCAACATCTTGATATTTTTGTATTGCGTCGAGTAGGTACATATAAGGTCGAGTAATATTTTTATTAGCGTCATCGGCAAAATTGCATTCTATCGCCTGATCTGGAATATTGCTTCGAATTTATTCTAGCATATATTCGTCTAACATCAGCATTATCAAATATTGCATTATTTTGTTGTTGGTTACCACGTCGCGCTTGTTGCTGAAATACGACAAACAGTTGCCTCGGCAGTTGTTCAGTTGGTGTTGTTGTGACTCGCCATGTGTAGTCGGTAGTATTTGGAACTGCAGTTTGATATATTTTATGCTGCTTAAAATAAATTTTATTCGTGCGTTTTTCCAGCATACTATTTAATTCCATTGATTTAGTGATCGACGGCGTTATTCGTGGCATCCACAAAGCAAGTTTGTTTATGATAAACTGTACATCAGCTCCGCCTGACCTAAACAAGCAGTTGTTTTGTTCTGCTCGATCTAAAATAAGTGTATGTTTAACTCCACGAAATACTTTATCGTAATCGCGACAAAAGCCGAAAATCATACTTAACGGAAGCATCATTGTAATTTGACGTGATCCTGCTGCAAGTTCTTTTCTTCTGGCAAAACCTTCATTGTAACGTGGATTTTTTACGCTAATTGATTTATTAACTAAATCTAACATTGCAACACCGTTCGCATCTGCAGCTGGTGGTGTTATACCAAGATTATTACAAGCAGCAGTAAGAGAAAGTCTTGTAGCGTCTGTGTTAGCTGCTGCAGCTGGTGCGTCTATACCAAAATTAGCAGCATTAGCGATAAGAAAATCTCTTACAGTTGGAAAATCTGCAGCGGCATCAGCTCCGTGTACCAAAACACCTTTGGAGAAAAGTTCATTTGATGCGGCTAAACCACGTCCAGTATCTTTAAACCACATCATGTTCGTTGCAGTTGATCTGGAGTAATCATCGAAAAACGAAATAATATTTAAGATTGTACTTGCAACTTGTAAGTGACTTGAAATATCCTCAACAGTTTGATTAGCCAGCTGATATCTAGCACTTTTAAATAAACACCAGCCGTTATTTATAAGAGCTACTTCTGTTCCAGCTGCAATTGCAACAGGTGGATTGGCTACTGTCATAATCTGACCGCGAACTTCTAACATTGCCTTATGTGGCAGTAGAAATACATCTTCATCTCGAGTATTAAATGTTCTAATACCAGTTTTATTTGGTTCATTAGAATTTTCATCGAGATACTCAACATACTCAAATTCTGTTACAGTGTTATCGGTGTCATAAGTTTCTGCTAAATCGAGATAATTTTTAACAGACATTTTTATTTATTAGATTATATAAAATTTTATTGCGGCGCCGTTACTTTAGATATTAATTTTTGTATAATCTGCTCGCCTTTCGGTGATAAAAGTTTTTTCGTTGTTGTTATCATAGCACGTTGAGTTTCTTTTGTTGGAGCGATTTCTGAAATAGCTTGTTTTATATCAAATGTGGACGGTGCGCCTTTTATTTTATCAGCTATTTTTTGTCCCACCGCAGTTCCAGCAGCAGATGCGGCTCCAGTTGCAAAAGCTTTACCTGCGTCAAGTGCAATTAGTGCAACTTTACGCGCAATTCCCGGAACATTTTCAATAACTTTAGTAAATATATTCCCAAAAAATCCTCCTACTATTTTTCTTCGATAAATTTTTTTTCTCTGTTTCATTATATTTGAGGTTGTATAATTTTTATCGTCAATCACAAAGTCGCAATAACTTTGTTATTGTACGCGTAAGTGTAAATAATATGTAACAATTTCGTTGTTCAGATCTAATTGCCTACCAGATTGATCTGTTAATTGCATTGTTATACTTGATATTTGATTTTCAACGTTTAACGGATAATAGATAATATGACGCGGAGTGATTTGCATGAGAGAACCTGGCGGAACTTCTGGTGAGAAACTGTAAATCGTTTGCCCTTTACTGCCCTGGGCTGAGTAAGATCCAGAAGCAATAGAGCAATTTACTAATATTGTATTTACGTCAGTTATATTTACCGGCAGTTCACCGTCATATGTAATAGCTTCATTAGGATCTAAATAATACGCTCTATTTCAAATCCTATCATTGGTGCGATACTTCTCGGCGATATAAAACTAACTGACATATTTTTTATTGTCATTCTAGCTCGTAACGTGTTATAATTCGCTGCTAACTCGAAATTATCAGGTTTCATCTTCTCTTTTTGCATAAGCTCTTTTATCACTCTGTTTAGATCAGTAATATTATAAGCTCCTTGTGGAATTTTAAATGTTTTCCATTGCGTTTCTCTTATTGAAATAATTGCAATCTCATCATTGACACCAGTGTTTACGTTAGCCATAGCATTCCAGCAAGTACAAGAAATTAATCCAATTTCATACTGTTTCTCAGTATCAAGTTGTATTGGAGGAATATAATTTACTGAAAAATTTGCGCTATCTTTTGCTGTTGTACTAGAGTCTAGCAATAATGTTGTTGACATTGTTATTTATTATATTTTTACAAAATTAAATCGCCGAGATTAAGTCGCGGTGTAAAGTTTCATACTCGTCAGATGTTAATAAATTTTCCGATCTTAGATGATCAAGTATATCAATAATTTCATTGTCAATTTCAACACTAATATTACCAGCTTCTTTTGATGATATTAATAGCATTAATCTGCCTATCATTTCAGCAGTTGATGTAAATATTTTTACACCAGTTCCAAGCTTACTCATGCGAAGATTCTCATTATCTTTAAACGCGTCGTAAAATTTTATATTTTTATATTCTCCAGATCTAAATTTCTCCGCTACGAGTTTTAAATTATAGGCAATAATAGAATCTCTATAACGTTCAAAAAGTTCTTCAGGATCTTCTGTTTTAGCTTTACTAATTCTATTATAAGCTTCTGATCCAGTTTTATAATTATTATCTATTTCATTAATAAGATCATCATATTCGTCTTGTGACAATTTAGTAATATTATTAATATCTTTAATATTATATTTTTTTATAAAAGATTCGAAATCGGATTTTGTTATTTTATCTTCTGCTATTTTTCTATTTTTTTCAATTTGCTTCCTTCTTTCAGTTTCCTCTGGGGATATAACTATTGGTTCTTCAATTTTCTCTGAAAATGTAACTATTGGTTCTTCAATCTTTTCTGGTACTCTTTTTAAATCTATTTCTTTTGCTATGGTACTCAAAACATTACCGTGATGACCGTACTTTTTTTCATTGATTATTTGATTAATAGCTTTGATATAAAGATCGGCGATAATACCTTCTCGGTATTTACTAATAGCTTCGTAATATTCTCTATTTTCCGGCACCACTAAATCAATCTGTTTCTTATTATCCTCTGATATTTTCGTTAACTGTGCAATTTTTTCGTCAGCATTATATTCTTTTTTTAAAATTTCATGTACTCTCAAATCTTTAAAATTATATCTTACGTTAAACATTTTATACTCATTATCTTTTATTTTGTTATTTATATTTCTTAAATCCACTTCAAATTGTGATAATGATTTTGGATAAAATTTTTCAATTTTTTTCTCTATATCTTCTAACCTAATTCCAATCGGATCAACTAATACTCTTTCTGATAATCTTTGTTCAAGTAAAGGTGGATTATTTAATAGCAGTCTTAGTTCAGCTTGTATAGCAGCAGGATCAGCAATATGTTTTACAAGTTCTCTAGCTAACTTTAACTTTTCTTCATCAGATCTTCTAATAATTTTTGCAGCAGCTGCTTCTTGTTGTTCCTTAACAAGCCCGACTAAACCTTTTTCTTGAAGTCTTTTAACTTCTTCGTCTGACAGTGTCCTAGTTTCAGGTTGTTTTCCAAGTAGTGCTTCAGTAACTGGTTTGAGAGCTGTAGTTGCTACTTCTCCGGCAGTTATTTGCCCACGTCGTGCTTGCTGTACCATTTGCTTAAATTCTGCTTGAGATTGAGCAAGTTTTTTTAAATCTTCTATATGTTTTCTATATTTTGCTCGTTTGTCCATAATTATTATATATAAATTTTATAAAATTGAAACGCCTTACTGTAAGTAAGTGTCAATACAACAGCGAAACATTTTAGTTGGATCATGTGTAAGTTTATCAAATAAGAAGAAGTTATATTTATCTTTCGTAGCTTTATGATAAAGTTCGATAAATTTATCTTTTGTTACGTCACCGCATTGTTCGTTCGCAATATTTCTGACGTCAACCTTGTCCAGTCCCGGAATAATATAAAACAACCGGTATTTCGCCGAATAAATCTGTCAACATTATAAAAACCTTGAGCTAAATAAATAGAATTACACTTTTTATTTCGCGATAGTGAAAAATATGATCTTATTTTATTCATCTCCGTATTATTTAGCGGAATATCATCAAAAACTACTATCTTATGTTCAGATGCATCAAGTTGATTAACTGGAACAAGATCTTCTGGCTGTCTGATTATAAAAAAATCTTCACCAGCCTCAAGATCATCACGAAGTTTGTCATTATATTCACTTAGTAGCTCGTACTTATCTTGCTGTGGATTAATTGTATAAATATAAACTCGATCGTAGTTAAAATTATCGCCGAGAAGTAAGTTCATAAGCAAATTTGTTTTTCCCGATCCAGTTCGCCCAACAATAAGATAATGACAATCTGGAAGTTCATTGTTATGTTTATGTTTCACCAACCGCTCTGTATCAAAGTTTAATATCGACGATTTTGCCATCGTTGTTATATAATTTTATGTAATATTAAACTAACTAATGTTGATAATTTTATGTAGGACAATAAATAATGAGCTACTATACAAAATTTGGAACATTAACAGGAGATTTATTGACCGAAGGTTATCAAGGTGACTTATCTAAGTACGCAACTCTTGATCAGCTAAGAAATGAAATTGTTAATTTATTAAATCTCACAAGTGTGGATCAAAATGAAGTTGTTATTTTCTAGGATAAACAAGGACGATTAAAGACGAGTAATGTACAACTGTCAAATGTACTTCTGCGAATTCCCACCGCGGTTGTTAATAATATTGTTACTTTTAATGATCAAGGTAAGCTACAAGATTCCGGTAACTCGATTAACGATTATGTCAAAAAAGCTGGTGATTCATTCACGGGTCGTATTATTATGAATCAAAATAAAATTATAGACCTTGGAAACCCAGCCGCAGATGCGGACGCCGCAACAAACAAATATGTCGATGATCAAGAATCTAAGTACGTATTGGCCAACGGTGGCATAATGCGTGCATTTCTCGGCATTAATAATCTTAGAACACCGGAATATGATTTTGATGCTGCAACGAAAAAGTATGTTGATGATAAGGAAATTCCTATTTCAACTTCGTTAAAAACAATCAGTGATGAAATGACTACACTTAGTGCTACTTTTTCTAGACACGGAGAAACGTTCTTAAATTTTCGTAGAAATATAAACAAACCCTTTAAAGAATTTTTTGGGGAACAACCAACCGTGGAAATAAAACTAGCCGACATTAACACGAAACTCAACGACATTGTCAGTGGAATACCTAATATTGTTCAAAAAACTAATCTGATTAAAATTCCACACAGACAAATTAAAAATATCGTGTACACAGTAGCATCGGGACTAACAACATGGTCACAGCAAAATAACACTATCAAACATACCGCAGAAGTTACTGGTGTGTATAGACTGTCTATCTTTAGCTCTGCAAAGTTTAAAATTTATACTACAACATTTCCATGGCGTCATTCAACCGATGCTTTCTCTGGAGTTGTATCTATAGTGTTAAATAAGGATGTTGAAGAAATATTTTTACTGGAAGCAGATGATCAAACAATAACCGCAACGTCTTACTGGTGGTGTTTGGAATTTGTAGCTGAAACACCACAAATAATTACTTAATCAAACCAGAAACCAGCATTGTTGTAAACTAATATTATATAATGGAAAAATATATATTTGATTTCAATCACATTTCAAAAGAAATTCCGAAACAAGATGTTGATGCGCTAATGCAATATTACAAATTTTATCATAAAAAAACTTTGGTGCGTAAAAAAATGTTACAAATACTATACAAAAATACTTCGAGTAATATCATATTTACCGCTGTTATTGACCGGATCTGGTATAATTTCGAGTGGTGCATCATTAAACCCGTTTTTGTTAATAATATCGGGCATTGGTGTTTCTCTTACAACTGCGTGTAAAAAGATAGAACCTCGACTAGCGACTAAAAAAAATAGTTGCCAAACGGCTAGTATCACCTATAAAAAATTACTTGATCAGATACGATCTTACTTGCGGGGTATAAAATATGATATGGACGATTTAATACGCGAGTTTCGTACTATTGACAGTATGTTAACAGATATTCTACCAATGAGAGTTAGTAGGTATGAAAAAGATTATCAAAAAAAGTATGATAATGATAGGGTATGAAATATTGTCTAAACAATAATATATGAAAAATGCCACTTACCTGATTCCGCTCGGTGAAGACGTCCTCTTGAAAGTGTCTCAGAAGGAAATTTTACTTGCCTTATATACTAATAGATCTGCGTGGGCGTTTCTAGAAATTCCATAATTATGAGTCATTTTGCGTGGGTGTTTTCTGGAATGTTCTAGAACATATTACCTGGCTTGGCTGATAAATGATTATTGATTTTCAGGCTGTGTACCTGTTACAAGCAAAACACTGTAGAGTATTGATTTTCCAGACTGCATTACTGTAGTAATCTGGGGATGGGCTCATTTAATCTCAAAATATATTTGGGCTAGAACCAACATTTTAGTTTTTAGAAAATCGTTTGGAGGTGGGAATTTTAGGGTCTCTGAGAGAGTAATTTGTATTTGTTCTGAGAGTGGGGAGGGGGTGGAAAGAGGTCTCTGGGCTAGAACCAACACTTTCCCTTACTACTGATACGTAGTTTCTAAATTTATTATTTTCTTACCTGACATGTTAATATTACCTGTAACCTTTCGACCGGTTTTATTAAATTTAATATCATCAACATATGACAACTGCATATAACTTACCGCTTGTGTTTGATTTAAGTTTGCTGGTGGATATCCAGTCTCTAAATTTATACTTTTTGTCCCTGACATATCTAAGTTACCGCTTAAAGTTCCGCCAGATTTATCTAGTTTATTATCGTCGACGGATTTTAGTTGTGCATAACTAACAGCTTGTGTATTAACAACATTTATTGGTGGATGCGCTGTTTCTAAATCTAGTACTCGTTGATTTGACATAAACAAGTTTCCTGTCATTGTCTCCCCAGATTTTTTTAGATAGCCTGATAAATCAACCTTACCGTTTGTTATTGTTGTTGTACTTACAGCTGATGAATCTCCTAATGTTGTTCCAAATTTTGTATAATAGCTCATTATTTATTTATTGTCCTACAAAAATTTGTTAACATTAGTCAGTTTAACATAACATAAAATTGTATAACAAACAATGGCAAAATCGTCGATATTAAATATTGATACAGAGCGGTTGGTGAGACATAAACATAACAACGAACTTCCAGATTGTCGTTATCTTATTGTTGGGCGAACTGGATCGGGAAAAACAAATTTGCTTATGAATTTACTGTTAGGCGATAATTTTAATTACGATCGAGTTTATATTTATACAATTAATCCACAACAAGATAAGTACGAGCTACTAAGCAAATATAATAACAAACTTCGTGATGATCTTGATGCTGGCGAAGATATTTTTATTATCAAGCAACCAGAAGATCTTGTTCCAGTTAATCAACTTGATTCAGATGAACATAAGATAGTAGTTTTTGACGATATTCCGCTAAATAATGTAGAAATGAACAAAATAAGATCGTATTTTTCACTGTCGCGAAATAAAAAATGTAATTCTGTTTATCTCGCCCAAGGTTTTCATAATGTTGACAGATCTATCAGACGAAATACTGGTTGTTTTATATTATTTCCAGGACTGGATAATGTTGATGGTAGAAATATCGCGAACGAGCAATGCGGCGACGTAACAAAAGATAAATTTATCGAATTATATCATAAGGCGACAGCGGATAAATATAACTTTTTCTTATTTGATAAACTAACACGTGATCCAGCTAAAATGTTTCGTTGTTGTATTGACAGTTACTTGCAGTAAGTTTTTGTTTTCGATAGTCTTAATTTTATAAAATTTACATATAATAAAATGGAAAGACAAGCAAAGTACAGAAAACATACAGAAGATCTAAAAAAACTTGCTCAATCTCAGGCAGCATTTAAGCAAAAAGTACAACAAGCACGACGTGGACAAATAACTGCTGCAGAAGCAACAGCCACAATTCTCAAACCAGTTACTGAGGCTCTACTTGGAAAACAACCTGAAACTAGACCGTTATCAGAAGAAGAAGTTAAGCGACTACAGGAAAAAAGTTTACTCGGATTAGTCAAAGAACAACAAGAAGCAGCTGCCCCAAAAATTGTCGCCAGATCTGATGAGGAAAGAAGAAGATTAGCTGAGGCACTTGTAGGAAATATTGCTGATCCTGTTGCTAGACGAAATGAACTAAATCGGCTGATCAATAATCCAATTTTATTTGAACAAAGATTATCAGAATTAACTTCACATGAGATTAGAACTATTTTAAGAAAATTATCAGAAAAATTAGGGGATATTGAAGGAGAACAAAAAGATATTGGTAAGTTAACGGTAAAGTTTTTAAATGTATAAGAACGAAGACAATTTTATAAGAAAAGAGCAAAATGAAAAAATATCAGATGATGAATATAATGAATTTCTAACAGAAAATAATATAAATGATGTTGACAGTTTAAAGTCTTGGTCAAAAGAAAGATAGAACAAATTGATTAAAGATTTAGATGTAATGATGTCTGCTGGTGGTGAGTCTGATACTAAATTGAACGAAGCTATCAGAGATGATGAAATGATTGAATTAACTCAAAAAATTAGAGATGGTGTTATTGCTGATGTCTTTTATCAAACAGCTGAGGCTAATAGAGATAAAGGGTTTGGTAGGGGTTGGACTTTTTTAAGGAAATTCAGAATAAATGATGAAAATCGAGTAAAAGAAACAAGAAAAGAAGCAGCTGAAAGAAGGAGAGCTGAAACTGAGATCCCAGAGATTGAAAAACCACCAGTTATATCTCAAGGAAAAATCAAAACTTCAGAGGAAATTGAAAAAATAAAAGAAATGTTAAAAGAAAAATAGATTCATCAGATTATGATACTTTTATAAAAGAAAATAATATTAAAGATGTTGATAATGTTGATAAATGGTCACAGGGTGAATATGATATTTTAATATTATTATTAGATAAGTTACTCGGCCCAGGGTAGTAAAGGGCAAACAATATATAGTTTTTCGCCAAATGTTCCACCGGGATCGCTCATGCAAATTAATCCACGGCAAGTTATGTATTGTCCGCTAAATGTTGAAAATCGAATAACAGCAGTAAATATAAAGCTGACAGATCAATCTGGACGACAGCTGGATTTGAATAACGAGGTTGTTACTTATTATTTACACCTACGCGTTGCGTAGGCGCACACAATCACTTTGTGATTGATTATTATACAACCCCTTGATATAATGAAACAAAAAAAAATTTACGGAAGAAAAATTATTGGTGGATTTTTGGGAAATTTATTTAATAAAATTATTGAAAATGTCCCGCGAATTGCGCGTAAAGTTGCACCAATTGCACTTGACGCGTCAAAAGCTTTTGCAACTGGAGCTGGATCTGCCGCTGGAACTGCGGTGGGACAAAAAATAGCTGATAAAATAAAAGGCACACCGTCTGCATCTGAGATAAAACAAATTATATCAGAAATCGCTCCAACAAAAGAAACTCAACGAGCAATGATAACAACAACAAAAAAAACTATTATCACCAAAGGGCGAGCAGATTATACAAAAGTTAATATCTAAAGCAGCAGCGCCACAATAAAATTTTATATAATCTAATAAATAAACAATGTATGTTAAAAATTATCTTGATTTATTAGAAACTTATGACATCGATGACACTGTAACAGAATTTGAGTATGTTGAGTATCCCGACGAAAATTCGAACGAACCAAATAAGGCCGGTGTCAGAACATTTAATACCAGAGATGAAGATGTGTTTCGAATGCCACACAAAGCAATGTTAGAAGTTCGTGGCCAGATTATGACAGTGGCTAATCCGCCCGTCGCAATTCGAGCAGGCGCAGAAATAGCTCTTATAAATAATGGCTGGTGTTTATTCAAAAGTGCTCGATATCAATTAGCTAATCAAACTGTCGAAGATATTTCGAGTCATCTACAAGTTGCAAGTACAATCTTAAATATTATTTCGTTTTCCGATGATTACCCCAGATCAACTGCAACTAATATGATGTGGTTTAAAGATACTGGAATTGGTGCAGCTGAATCGACCGAACTTTTCTCGAAAGGAGTTTTAGTACACGGAGCTGATGCCGCTGCAGATGTTATAATTGTAAGAACTTTTCTTATTGTTAATGCTGCTGCTTTAGGTATAGCCGCACCAGCCGCAGGCGCTAATCAAGACGCTGTAAGAGTCTCACTTACTGCTGCTTGTAATAATCTTGGTATAACACCACTAGGAGCAGCTCTGGACGGTGTTGCAATGTTAGATTTAGTTAACGGGACAATTAGTGTAAGAAATGTACGTTACAATGGAGGTTTTGCTAGGAGAAAAGAACTTGCAGCATTATCACGTCAAATTACAATGATGCTGCCATTAAGAATGATTTTCGGCTTTTGCAGGGACTATAATAAAGTATTTCGTGGAGTTAGACATACACTTATTTTAGATCGAGCAGAACAAAACGACTGCTTGTTTAGGTCAGGCGGAGCTGATGTACAGTTTATCATAAACAAACTTGCACTTTGGATGCCACGAATAACGCCGTCAATCACTAAAATGTCAGAATTAAATAGTATACTCGATAAACATGCAAACAGAATTTATTTTCAGCAACATAAAATATATCAAACAGCAGTTCTAAATACTACCGACTACACATGGCAAGTCACAACAACATCAAGTGAACAACTGCCGAGGCAATTGTTTGTTGTATTTCAGCAACAAGCGCGACGTGGTAACCAACAACAAAATAATGCAATATTTGATAATGCTGATGTCAGACGAATATATGCTAGACTAAATTCAAAGCAATATCCGGAGCGAGCGATAGAATGTAATTTTGCAGATGATGCTAATAAAAATATTACTCGACCGTACATGTACCTGCTCGACGCAGTGCAAAAATATCAGGATGTTGGAGACGGATCTCAGATATCAGCAGAAGAATTTCGTACACCTTACCCAATATTTTATTTTGATGTTAGTAAGCATAGCGAGCGAGCTGTCGACTCAACAGCTGATATTGAAATTACCTGGACATTAGGAGCAGTTCCAGCAGCGGCTTTGTACGTGTACGCGTTAGTGATCAGCGACAGATCTATAACAATTGATTCTGTTGGAGGTAAAATGACCGTACAAGTTTAATCTATAACTTTAGTATAAGATGACAAAATATATTATAAAAGAAATATATTTGACTGATGGTCAAGTTAAAAAATTAGCAGCTGCTGTTGCAAAGCAGAGGCAGGTATCATTAAAAGTCGACAGCAATAAAGTCGCGGGTACTTTAACAAAATTAATGTTAACCAAAAAACAAATAAATAAGTATAACCGCGGCAAACATTTTGTTTTAAATTTAAGTACCATACAAATAACAGCAATGTCAAAACAAGGTGGTTTCTTTGGTCCGGCACTATCGGTAATTGTTAAAACTTTATTACCAAAAATTCTGCCAGTACTTGGTACATTAGGATTAGCAGCAACATCTGGCGCAGTATCTGGCGCAACGAAAAAAGTAGTTGAAGGTCGTGGAATTGTTGGCAGTGGAATAAAGAAAATTTCAGTTAAAAATTACTTGTAATTTTGCTAATTTTGCAAGTTTAACTTTCAGTTTAATTTTATGTGGACTGATAAATATAATGCCTAAACTAAAAACAGCAAAAAGAAAGACAACGAAAGAAAAAGACGACGCGATCTCGTCGAAGAACAAACAAAGGCGGATTTATAGGACCGTTGATAGCGGGAATAGCGGAAAGTCTACTGCCAAATCTATTTGGAATAGGCAGAGGACTAACATTGCCGGGAACACGGCCCCGCTAAGTAACTTTGATATACTTGATAAGCTAAAAAAAATAAAAAATTTCCACGGAGTTTATTCTAAAAATGAACTTAGCGCTGTACCAGCTGTAGGTTCCTGTGTGATAAATATACAAGATTTCAACGACGGATCTGGCACACATTGGGTAGCAGTTTATGATAACAATTATTTTGACTCATTTGGACTTCCACCGAGCGACGCAATAAAAAAATATATAAACAAAAAATATAAAATAATAAATTATTCGTCTAATCAAATTCAACCTGTTGGAACTTCGGCTTGTGGGTATTATTGTATAATGTTTATAAAACAAATGTCCGATTCCAACGGAATTGCGTCTGATTTTTTAAAATTCATTTTACAGTTTGACAAGCAATCTTCTCACGCCAATGATGAGGTTGCAATTAATTTTTGTAAAGCTATCTAAAGCTCAGAGATTAAATTTTATGTGGACCTACAAATATATAATGTCAACATACTGTGTCAAATGTAAAGCTAAAACAGAAAATATCAATGAAACAATAGAAAAAAACAAAAAACTAATAGCATGATGCTGAAAAGTATTTGCGCAATCTGCGGAAAAAGAAAAAGTATGTTTTTAAAGAAATTGTCCGGAGCTGGATGTCCCGACGTTGTCGAGTTGACGTTGTCAGGGACGTGATTTTAGTAGACGACTGAAAGTTATTATTGTAAAAGTTATTTTAATAGAATGAGATGCAAGTGTGACTGTGACAGAGATCTCTGTCTGGAGCAAAATAAAATTGTTACATACTGTCAACAATGCAACAACAGAGAAATAATTGGAACAGGTATAGATATACATAAAGTAATTGGCAAATTGCCAAAACCAAAAAGAGGCTGGACACTACCAGGCCATAAATATACTGGACCTTATAATCCGTTAGATAAACAACTTGACGAAAACGATAATCCATTACCAGGACAAGAACCTTACAATCAAGTTGATGCAATAGCAATGCGTCATGATATCTGCTACCATGATATAGAACATCCTGATAACGTTCGTGTAGAGAACTCAAAACCAGACTGTGATAAAGTAATGCTAGACGAACTTCGTGATATGAAACGAGAAAGGAATTAGAGAAAGGGTTGACCGAAGTTAGTGCAGGGTTTTATTGGAGCAAAATATAAATTAGGACTAGGAGAAAAAGAATTATATGATGATCTTGCAGCTGAATTACACAAACCTAAAAAAAAAAGCTTCCTCGACGTAAAGTTGTCGCAAATGCCGTTGACAATATCTGGGCGATAGATTTAGTAGATGTTTCAAATCTTGCTCAGTTTAACAATAATAAGAAATACTTGTTTAACGTAATAGATGTTTTTAATAAATATGCTTTTAGTGTGCCAGTTTCAGATAAGACAGGAACGTCAATAACTGACGCGCTAAAACAATTAATAACAACTACAGAAAGAAAACCAAATCGAATCTGGACCGATCACGGAGCAGAATTTTTCAATAAAAAGTTCGAGCAGTTTTTGGAACAAAATAACATCAAGAAATATCTTACAGGAAATGAAGGTAAAAGCGTTGTCGTCGAGCGATTTAATCGCACACTAAACGAAAAAAATCATAAGTATTTGACAGCTAAAAATACAAATAAATATATTCACAATTTACAGAACATTGTTGACGAATATAATAACACAAAACACAGATCCCTTTCCGCGAAGGAAAGGAAAATGTCACCAAATGACGCAATTAAAAATCCAATATTAGCAAATGAAAACATGTATCGCAGACATAAATTTAAAGTGGGTGATAAAGTTAGGATTTCTCTGACGAAAAAAACATTTGAGAAAGGATTTACCCCAAACTGGAGCGAAGAAGTGTTTGTTATTGATAAAGTACTTTTAACAATACCAGTGACTTATGCACTAAAAGATTTATTAGGTGAACCTATAACTGGTAGTTTTTACGAGCAGGAACTTCAGAAAACTTCCCAAGACATATTTGTTATTGAAAAAGTTATTAGAAAGCGCGGTGATAAAAGTCTCGTCCAGTGGAGGGGATACAGCGATAAATTTAATAGCTGGGTACCAACTAAGTCGATTTCATCGACTGCGATGTAATAACGTTATTATAAATTTGTTCGTTTTTCACAAGTACAGATTTACATTTGACAGTTTTACATAAAGAAATTAAATGTAATTTTCTTGCATTGTCAACTGGCATTAAATTAAATATTTTAACAAAAATAAAATCATATTTTATATTTCTTTGATGGCCAGTTATTTTTACACCAAGAAAAGGTTTGATAAGCTGCCAAAATATTTGTTGTTCGGCAACAGTAAAATTAAATTTTATTATTTTTTTAGCAATACGATACTTAACATTATATCGTCCAGTTGTCGGCCTGCTGTAATTTTTTCTGTCAGCGACAGCAACTACTTCATCATCGTCGTCATTGTTGTATAAAATATCTTCGTTATAGCTAGCAGATTTGTCTATTGTATCATTGGCGACTTTGTAGTTAGTGATTGGCAAAATTACTTGTAATTTTGTGGCGATATAATCTTCTGCGTATATATCAGCAAGTCGTTTCATTAAATCCATGTTATAATATACTTTTATCTAATTTATAATATAATGACCAGCGAAACAAAATCTCCCGAAGTAAAATATCAATAGAAAGTTAATATACTAAATTACAGGGAACTAGCTGAGGCAGTTCGAAAATGTCTGTCGGGTTATAGTGCTTATTCTGTTAATGTTATTGTAATGCAGGGCGAAAATGACAGAATACTTCTAACAACGGCAGAAAAAAATAAACTTAATGAAAGTTTGTTTATAACATTAAAATTTGATAAAGATGATATTCTGATGTTTTGCCATAATTGTCTTACTAAGACAGAATTACGAAACATCATTGATCGTCATATTTGAAACTAAATCTGTCAAAAGTTGACATTGATGTTGTTGATTTATGTACGCCATCTGCAACATCTTTTATTCTAGCTGTATTAATTTTATGATATTTCCCAGCAGCTGATATTGAATTAAATTTTATTTCTTCATTAGTTTCAAGATTTACTGAAATAACTGGTTTAACCCTACTAAAGTCATTATTTCCAGTATTTCCTCTTCTACTATTTTCTCTAGGTGTAACTAGATCTAAATTTTCTAGACGATTGTCAGATTTAATGCTCTTAATATGATCGATAACTAAATTATTTAAAATAGCGCCATTAAATGTTTCATAAACAAATCTATGTGATTTATAAGAAACAAAATCTGTTTTAGTTCCTCTAACCATTACACCTAAATAACCATATTTATCTAAATTTCCTAATGCTTCTTTTGTTTTTTTATGTCTCATAATACCCCGATCATTAGCTTCATATAGATCAAATACTGGATGCGGTTGACATTCGTTTTGTTATGCTCAATTTTCAATATTATCATCGTTTATTGAGTTATTTACTCTATAAACTCGTTGTCCAGCTGGAATATCATCGCAGAACAAAGTATAAACAAAATCTTTTCTAAACATTTTAGTCATATCTGTATTATCACCTTTTACTGAAATTATCATTCCACCTGGTGTTGGTCTACCAATAGATTTTTTAGATTTTATGTTAATAACCGAACCTAATGCATTTGCAGCATATAAGTTATACCTTGGGTGAACATGATATGCTTCTTGCTCCTCCGCTGTCAATCTTATATATCTCAAAATTTCTGTCATTAAACTATAGGGATTTTATATCTCTAATTGATTTTTTACGTAATTTTTAATTAAATATAAAAAATGTGATATATATATATATATATATATATATATATATAAAATGTTAAAATTGCGTGATATTGCCAAAAAGAGCATTATCAAAGCAGAAAAAATTGCTACAGCATTTTCCGGATACGACAACAGTTACAAATTTTATAATCAAAATGTTTTAGCAAATTTTAACTCTACAAATTTATATCATCTTTTACAACCTGTTATAGCTCAAGAACTTACAGCTCAGCTCACAAAAGTATCAAACTAATAGTACAATATCATACGATTTTATCAAAATTACATGTAATCGAAAAAGATATATTTGATATAATTTTTGAAAACACAAGTTTCGACAGCGAAATTCCCGAACCATATCTAACAGCTAAATCACGAAATATATTAACTGGAACAAATATTGCCACAGTCGCCGCTGAAATACACCAAGAAATAAATAAAATATTGGAGGAATTTACTTCATCTGGCTCTGGGTGGAAATTTGAAATGATAAAGGAAGTTTTAGTTCATACAGCAAAATATAATGTACTGCGAGGTAGTTCTTACGTTGATCTCCCTCAAAAAATTAAAAACAAAAAATGTTGTATAAATGTCAAAAATAATGATAACGAATGTTTTCGTTGGGCAATTTTGTCAGCGAAACATCCTCAAAGTGACCACAGTGACCGAATTAAAAAGTATTTACCATACAAAGACGAACTATATGTTAACGAGATAACTTTTCCAGTAGCAGAAAATCAGATACCAAAGTTTGAAAAACAAAACAATATTTCAGTAAATGTTTTCGGACTAGATGATAAAGAAAATGTTTACCCAAGATATATTTCAGAGACTGCTACACAAAAGACAATAAATTTATTATTTTATCGAGGACATTATTGTTGGATAAAAAACTTTAACGGACTAGTTGACGGACAGTATAATAAAAATAGAAAGAAGACATATTTCTGTTACAGATGCTTACAGGGTTTTTCTAAGAATGAGAAACTACAGGAACATCTCAAATACTGTGTCAACGTTCAAAGAATAACTATGCCAAGCGAAAAAGAAAAAGTCTTAAAATTTAAAAATTACGATTATAAGCTAAATATACCTTTCGTCATTTATGCGGATTTTGAGTGTCTACTCGTTCCAGTGGCTGGTGCTGAAAATAATCCTAATAAATCAAGTACAAGAAAAATACAGCAACATGTTCCTTGCGGAGTAGCTTATAAAATAGTTTGTTGCATCGACGATAAGTTTTCATGTCCGGTTAAGTTATATAGATGTAAAGATAGTGAATCTGAAAGTCCAGCAATTTGGCTGCTAAAAAATCTTATAGATGATGTTAATAAAATTTCTAACAGATTATTTAAAACAGCTCCAATGAAAATAACATCTGAGCAACAACTTGAATTTAACGAAGCAGTTGATAGACTCCGATAAAGTGCGCGATCACTGTCATCTAACTGGCCAGTATCGTGGGGCAGCTCATAATAAATGTAATTTAAAATTTCATGCACCAAAGTTTATACCAGTCGTTTTACATAACTTTCGCGGCTATGATAGTCATATCATTGTAGAAGCTTTTGGTGATGATGAGGTTAAATCTAAACTAAAACTAAATAATAAGATAAAATGTATACCAAATAATTTTGAAAAGTATATGTCAGTTACTCTCGGAAAATTACGTTTCATTGACAGCTTACAATTTATGGCAGCACCATTGGATGAGCTTGTAAAAGGTTGTAGCACTTTTAATAATCTGCGAAGTTGCTTTGGTGAAAACTATATAGATCTGACAAAAAAAAAGGTATCTTTCCGTATGAGTATCTCGACGACTGGAGTAGATTTGATGAAACTTCTCTGCCTAGCAAAGACAAATTTTATTCTCAGCTAAAAGGCGAAGGCGTGTCAGATGACGAGTACAAATATGCACAAGATATTTGGAATAAATTTAACTGCAGAACATTTGGTGATTATCATGATTTATATTTGAAAACAGATGTATTACTACTAGCAGATGTTTTTGAAAGTTTTCGTCGAGTTAGTCATACAAATTATGGACTAGATCCTTGTTGGTATTATTCTGCTCCAGGATTGTCTTGGGACGCTCTACTAAGAACAAGCAAAATAGAACTGGATCTCTTGGCAGATGTTGATATGTTTAATTTTATTGAAAAAGGTATTAGAGGCGGAATTAGCGTTATAACAAAAAAATATGCAGTAGCTAATAATAAATAACTAAAACATTATGATAAAAATCTCCCATCCAATCACATTATTTATCTAGATTGTGTGAATTTGTATGGTTGGGCCATGTCAGAGCCAATGCCCTGCGGTGGAATTCATTGGATAACTCCAGAACAATTTCTTAAAGAAACTGAAAAAGATTTACCTTGAAATTTTTCATACTTTATTGAAGTTGATCTAGATTATCCTAGTTCGTTACATAATCTGCATAACGACTACCCATTTTGTGCAGAGTCTATGATGATAGATTATAGTTTACTATCACCTGAGCAACGAGCCATGACAACAGCAATAAATTCGATTGTTAATAAGTTAGTTCCAAATTTGCTAAAAAAAAGAAATTACGTGATACATTACAAAAATTTAAAACAAGCAGTAGATGCTGGACTAATTCTGAGAAACGTTCATCGTGTGCTAAAGTTTAATCAGTCTAGGTGGATGTCAAATTATATTGACTTAAATACCAAACGTCGTGCTGTGGCTAAGACAGACTTTGAGAAAAACTTTATAAGTTAATGAATAACTCAGTTTTTGGAAATACAATGGAGAACATTAGAAAACGAGCAAATATTGAAATTGTTAATGATGTAAATCGCAGAAATAAATTAGTTAATGATGACGGTTTTGTCAGTATGAAAATATTTAATGAAAATCTTGTTGCAATACAACGACGAAAGACAAATTAAAGTTAAATAAACCTATTTATGTTGGTGCAGCTGTACTTGATATATCAAAGTGGCTGATGTATGATTTTCACTATAATTTTACCAAAAAGCAGCGGCCAGATTCGGAGTTGTTATTTACTGATACAGATTCGCTAGTTTATAATATAAAATGTGAAGATGTCTATGAGGATATTTACAAGCGCCGTGACCTATTTGATTTATCAGATTATCCAAAAAGTAGTGGATTTCATGATGATATAAATAAAAAAGTTATTGGTAAATTTAAGGATGAATTTATGTTTGTGCCGGTGAAAGAGTTTGTTGGACTTCGAAGTAAAATGTATGCAGTAATTCTCGACGATAATAAACTGACAAAGAAAGCGAAAGGAATTCCACGTGGATATGTGAAAAAAATGTATGAAATTTATCGATTATAAGTCAGCACTAAGCAATAATATCAGTTTTATTAAAACAAATGTTATTAGAATCAATCGTCACAAACTTGAAACTGATACGATTATTAAACGTGGACTTAGCAATTTCGATGATAAGAGATATCGTAAAGACGGAATTAATACTCTAGCACTTGGTCATATGTTTCTCTGGAAAATATAAGCATTTTCTAGGCAGATTTTTTATCGAATGTTCAAATACATCAGTCAGCCAATCATTTATTTTTTCTTGGTCTTTTTCAGTTCTAACGACAAAAGTAATCCAGTGCGAGCCATCAGATTTTTGAAAAATATGATTTTTTACAATTTTCCCAGAATTAACTTTAATCATAACTGTTTAAAGGAAACGGTTAATTAATGTTTGTTATTTCTTTTTTCTGTCTCATATTTTAAATGATCGAAAATATAACATTAGCCGAAGAAAATATAACTGTCTGTGTTCCTTTTGAAGGGAGATAATACCGTTCCAGCTTGTTCAAAAATCGTATCTGGATTGTCGAACATAGATTGGTACGAATGCACTGTATAAGATCGTATTGATTTTCAGAGTCTGTAATAAAGCGCTGCTGTAGAATCTGTTAAGTGATTTCCAGGCTTATTAGTGAGTTCGTTTTGTCTGTTAAGTGATTTCCAGGCGTATTAGTCTGTCTGTCTGTTTCAATAAAAGAATCCAAAGCCGTACTGAAACAGAATTCCCTGAATCTTTACATTAAGTATATAAGGCTTGGTAAAAACCCACCTATTGATTTTCAGACTGCAGAGTCTCCTGCCTATAATGTCCACAGCCGCTGTATTAAAGCTTTCGTTTTTTCTGTATAAATACACAGCCGCTGTATTAAAGCTTTCGTTTTTCTGTACAATATATTTTAGATTAACGTTTTTCAGAATCATTCACAATCAGGTAACTGGTAAGTATATAGTAATTTCTCGAATATATACGTGTAACCGGATTTCATAGCTCAGTGCAGGAATGTTGGATTCTCGTACTGAAGGTCTGTGGTTCGATTCCCATCACTGGCATATGTCGGTGGGTATGGTTCTGGATTACCAAATTTTTCTAAAAGATGGGGGGCTTCGCAGCAGCTCCAAGGTTTCATATAATCTCTCATCACGTTGAACAACGTGGTGAGTGCGTTTTGCACTTACCCCGGGGTTTAATTTGGTGGGGGGTTATATGAAATCGCAATCAGTCCTCTGAATCTCTAAAGTTTCGTTTCGTTTAGTGATTCGCTGGGGGATGTGTCTATGCAAGGAGCTCCCTAAAATAACCAGTAGCATGTGTGAGCTCTCTACCTCATTTGAAGGGTACCCCATAAAGAAACATTCAGAAAGAATGTTGCCAAAAAGAAAACTTTGTGGGGTGCCAATAACAGTCACAAGAAAGACATCATCATGCAAAGGACCCCTCAAAGGAACCACAGGTAATGAAGGGGCCTTAATGGTAACCGCTAATGATGCTACTGGTTATTTTTGATCTATTACAAAATAGAAAGTTTTATAGGATAATTCTCGGTTTGGTCTAGGATCTGCCTTTTAGTTTACTACTGATATATTAATGTTTCAGAGAAGGGTACTCTGTACAAGACAGCATGACATATACTGGGGACAAATTCTTATCCAAAGGACAGAGAAAAATATACATGTAGTAAGAGACACTGTTAAAAATGAGATACATTATTGTATATTTTATTGTAAGTGAATGAAAATCAATGTACTGAAACTACTGAATTATAGATACATACTGGTTTGGTTTCTGTGGAGTTTATGGCCAGTTTTCATAATAGACTATATATGGCGCCAGCATATTTGATGGAGGAAGAATCCGGGAAGAGCTCAGGAAGAACCATCGACCCACTGGAACTCATTAGCAAGCTTTCTCGCATACGGAATCCTGTCACAATTATTACGTCCAGATCATACCCACGAATGTGGTCCCTGTCTATTTTTAGAGCATTTTTCCTTTCTCCTTTTAGCGGTGATACAATAAGTTGGATTTAGGCATTCTTAGTATTGATTTAAAGATAATTGTTTATTCTTTAGAATTTGAGCATGATGGTGTGGTTGTCTGTATGTATTTCTGCGACAGTGCATAGTGAGTAATGAAGCAATGGATGATGATCAGGTAGTGAAATGTGTGACAATATACGGTGCTTTGTTAAAGTACAGCCTCTCAAAAAATGCTGAATAACCTTTGACGAGAACTTCACCTTCAGTTCATCTTTGAAAGTTCTTTTGAATAAGATACGATTTATTATCATTTGGACACAATGGAAAGTTCAGTAGTGTGAAACAAATGTAGAGGATATATAGTAGAATTAATTGTGACCCGAATCCATACCCAGGCTGGTCGAGCTGAGGTTGGTCGACACGAGTCCTGTTAGTAGGATATCCTTGAAGGTTGGTATTAAACATTTAAACATTCATTATTAATAATAGACGCGTGAATTTTGATATGTTGCATATATTGAATTTAAAAAATAGAACAATGAAATTACAAATTAAAAAATGTAATTTTTATTTTAAATAATTAAACGATTTTTTTTTAAATTAATTATATTCAATTTCCCAAAAATGCACATATATAGTATTTGTTGAGAATTATATTAATTATTATCAGCATGTATATATTCCTACACCATATACAAGCTGCAATGATGGATATTTGTCACATTCTGTCAGAGAAAATATCTTTGAATGTCAGAATCAGGCCTTTATTTAGAATACATGAAGACATCTTTTACTTGCTATTGTGCCATTTATACCATTTATGATGGATCCAAGCAGTTAATTTATGTGCTTATGATGGGGTGACTACACGAGTAACACATATCTGCTTGTATAGCTTTCAATAATTGTCTATAAACATAATTATATGGTGCATAATGAGAGGATAGAGATGAAAACTCTACAGTAGAACTTAGTCAAGTTGTTTACTAAATCATTTTAAACTGTCAGAAAATTGTCTAAAGAAATATAGGTTACATGAATAAAATGCACTTTCTACGTATATATTTACCCTTGAATAAAAGAAAATACGAAAATGAAGCAAACTGAACACAAATACGTTCCATTTTATTGTTCGGTTTGGTTAAGGCATTGATTGATATAGTGCGGTATTGTGTGTACCTAATTAATTATTTAGCCTGTAAATGGCTATACATACTTCTAGAAACCCGATATATTTTTGGATGAATTATCACTATAATACATTCCCATTGCTTCACATTTCTGAATGTCATTATGTCATGTTTAATATTTGTTTCCAGTGCTTGTACCATTAATGTCATTTTGAAATCTCCATATCTAGTACATTTTAACTTCATTTACAAACATCTTACTGTTCTGTAAGAATAAGTGAAACATGTTATATCTTTTCAGATCTAGCCTGGTATCTGGAACAAGGTGGAAGAATTGGTTTAGTTTGGAAACTCTCCAATAATCAGGTCACCCGGCGACAGTAAGGTTTCATAAGGACATATGCAATGTTCCTGCCATAAGTTACCAGGATTAGGTCATACAACCACACTGACATGTAGCACCTCAAAGATATGGCTTAGGTCTTCATGAGAGATATAAATACCATAATTCAATAAGGTAGAGCCTCCCTGGAACTGTATTTCCTCTTACATTGTCACCTTTTGTGGTTACTGACATTTAAACGCAATGCATTTTTGCTATAAAAGATGGTACTTGATCCCATCAAAATTTTAAATTTGAGTGTACTATAATTTATAATAACAACTGGCTGAGTACCTGACACAACAAATGTGGAACATAGCACCAGTCCTCGTTTCTTTAGTGCGTACATATATATGCATTTAGACAGGCATTGTTGCAATTTGCTGCAAAAATCACTGAGCTATTTTGCTTTTCTACCCTGGGAAAATGTTATAAGATGTACTCACCCAAGCTACCATTTGTTTTAATACCATTCATTAGTTAACTTTGTTGTCTAAACTTTGTCAGCTTGAATTTTAAAACTTGTAGGAAAATTTTATTTTTCATTAAAAGTTAGTTTTCTAAATTTAAATGTTTATTTAAATTTGTATTACAATTTAACTTATGAATGTTTTTAATATATTTACACAGATTTTCAGATAGAATTTATCTTGTATTACAATTAATTTTTTTCTGCATTGAAAAATTCCTTTAATTAAGGAAGATATAGCTAATTTAGTTTTGGTTTTTCAAGAGCACTTGTCCCAAAACTTGTGCTCTGTGCAACACTAGCACTACACACTTTCTGACAGCTGTCACACACATTGCTTGCTGTGAAATTGAAAAAGACTTATGTGTAAGGTAGAAATATGTGTGTCATGCAAATATAGATGTTTGACTACAGTTGATCATAAATAATTTGGCCTAATAGGAATTGTGTCACAATTATTTTTCCTGTTCACCGTGAGTTCATCTTTCAAGGTACATTCGAATAAGATATGAGTTATTATCATATGGACACAATGGAAAGTTCAATACCGAGAAACAGATGTAGTGAATATATAGTAAAATTAATTGTGACCTGACTCCATACCCAGGCTGGTCGAGCTGAGACTGGAACTCACAAGAACAGATGTGAGATATGTGAGTGATCCATACAAGTGAGCACCTTTGACTACTCGTTCCCCCGTGGCCCCTGTTGGTACTTGGCATTTGACAGACATAATATTAAAAAATGGGTATAGGGTGGGGGTGTGGAGTCCGTATGATGTATCAATGATAGATATCACACTCGGTGAACAAAGATTTTGCTGAGTACGAAAATCATCTATGATTTGCTTGCATTTCTTCTTTCTTTGTGGAATTTTCACATACGGTATTGCTCCAGGAAATCCCGCATTATACAGCCAAATAAATGGTCTTTCCTAATTAGGTCAGCAAAACCAGATTTCCAAAAGTATAAGAAGACAATATAGTATCGTTTTCTGTGAATACAAATGTATATTTGCTTAAATATATGACACGAGGATAGAACACATTGGAAAACCCTATCATTGATTTTGATTTTGCGATATTACACAATCACTATTTAAACTTGATATTTTGATAGGCGGTAATGGAGGCGATAACTCAGCCGATATTCAGGAGTATCTTGCAATAGATCTGAGAAAATAAAATGCGAACAAGAAGATGAAATCTTCAGTCTGTAATACAAAGTCCGGTGATACTAGTTAACACCACAGCCAACAATTCCGAATGGAGGTCTGCTGCGTATTGCCTTGTTCCGCAGCAAGACGCTGTAAGCCAGGCGTAGAGTACTGAAGAGCTGTTTGATTGGCACAAAGTTTCTGGAACAGTACTACATTTTCATCATGATCATGTGTGTGGGATTGTTATGGTTGGGGTAGGGTGCTCCAAAAGTTTTATTTAAACTACTATAGAAGTCCCACCCAGGATCTATTTTGTTGGAAGTTAAATTTAGTGAAAGACAGAGGCAAAGCTCCGAGCCCCCAGTCAGCAATGCCGCCGGTTAGATAGCTAAATACACAAAAAGGTTGAAATTCAATGAATAACAATTCAATAATCAAATGACTCACTTTTCCAATTACACTCCTTCCGCTCGACCCTTTAATAAGGTTATTGCATCACTTGATTAGCAGTGTGAGATTGATTTCCACCTGTCCTTGTATTTCTACTCATCTGGTATATCCTTTCTCTCTCCTATTTCTCCCACTTCCTTCTCCCCTTCCTCCTCGACTTTTCTCCAAATTTCTTCTCCTTCTCCTCCTCGACTTTCTCAAGTCTCCTTCTCCTCCTCCACTTTCTCTAAGCTCCTTCTCCTCCTCCTCCACTTTCTCTACCACGACTAGACTTCTGTCGACTCCGACTGTCTCGGCTACAGCCTCAATTCCGTCTCCAATTCTTGAAGACTCGGGACCCAGTGGAGCCCGAAGTTCTGTGTCCCCTAAAAAGCTTCCTGTGAAAACACAGGGACGGTACAATATTTTTCCTTAGCCCTCTCATCTCACACTACACACAGCATATCATCAGATAACGGCTATCAAATTTCTTTTACATCGAGATACCCATACGTTCTTGTATGGTAAAACAACGTCATAATACAGTACGGTATCA
The DNA here is from genome assembly GCA_016617855.1 of Megalonaias nervosa. NCBI lineage: Eukaryota > Metazoa > Mollusca > Bivalvia > Unionida > Unionidae > Megalonaias > Megalonaias nervosa. The sequence continues at coordinate 60 of JAECUM010028763.1, read as the reverse complement.
GTTCTTATACATACATCAGTAAGTTCCGTCGCATCAGTACATATTCCTAATCCCGTTATA
>JAECUM010028762.1:0-38856 GCA_016617855.1 Megalonaias nervosa | reverse complement strand
TCAGCATATTCAGGTTTTAAAAATAATCCTCGATTATCATAACTTTTCACAGCAGTCTCAGCTAATCGTCTTACATTTTTGATCTGTCTAATATCATTTTTAATTATATTTTCGGTAAATTTATCAACCAAATTAACCCTGGCTCGTGCTTCTGATTCTGATTCTTGTTGAGTATCACCTTCCGCCTGGTCTATTTTTTGGGCTGGCTGAGCAGCAGTTATTTTCCCAGGAAGTTCTCGTAAAAGTCTTTTTGTTTTCCTAGTTCGTTCTGCTGTTTTCTCAGTTGCTAATGCGGTTCTTTCTAACGCAGGTAAAATACCTTTAGTAACCTCTGTAGCTTTTTCGGTAGCCTTCCTAACCGGCTTAAATAATTGTTCTGTACCCTCTGCAAATTCCACCTGAGACTCCTGACGCGCTTGTAATTTTTGTCCGACAGAATCACGGACAGGTAAATATTTCTTAATTGCCTCTAATCGCTCTCGAGTTAGTCTAGCTGAGTGAGCTTCACCAATCATTATTGATATAACGGTAATTTAATTACAGCAGCAGAGAGGGTGGACCGACAAAAATTGCGTGCACGAGTACATAAACGAACACTCACAAAATTTTATAAACACGTGTGTCAACGGCGAAGTAATAGCGCGAACTAACCCCCGTAGCGATGCTACGGTGAGAAAATCTCGATTCGGTTAGAGGTTTCAGTTTGGCGTTATTGACCTTTTTTTTTATTTTTTTCGTGTGAAGCTTTATTTTTAAGACAAATTTTGCTCGAAAAAAATTTGTAGGGTTCACCCTCTCTGCTGCTAGAAAACAATCACACGTGACTAATGAATTTGAGATACATTTCATCCCTAAGAGCTTCAAGCTCAACTTAAAAAAAAATCAACAAAGATGAGAAAAATGTACACTTCATAAAAGGAAACATTAACACTGACATAATAATAAATGCAGAAAGTAAAACTACTAAAGTTACTGCAATCCTATCACCAGCACACTTTAGAAACAATCTGTTGGATTGGCAATTTATCACTAATATGATGTTTATGCTATATTATTTATACAGACAAGTTGTAAACTGACCAATAGGAAAGTTAATACTTGTCCTATAATAGAACAAATTAGCATGAACAATAATCAGGTAGCCTCATTGTTTCAGGCATACTGTTAAGAACTCCGTCTGTGTGCAATGACTGGAGGACACGAACCTTTATTAGCCAGTCTGGCTCATTAACTTCTTGGGATATCACATAATCTCCAGAGGTCATACATGAAGGTGCTTTAGTCATTCGACTAGAACGCCGCGGTGCTGAAACAGGCACGGAACTCTTCTCGGTTTGTAATTGATCAGTATTTACTATGTTACTGGGGCTCTCAACCCTAGTGTGACCTAGTACTGCAGAGTAATTATCATCGTTAATCACAGTGTCCCCTGGATTCATAGCTCCAGAATGTTCAGCAGCATGACTACTCTGCTCATTATCATAAATTTCACTATCTGAAACCAAATCTTCTCCAACACTGGGATTACCATCATCCTAGTTTAAAGAGGTTTCATCAACCACTCTAAGACTCTCACTGGAGGAGTTTGCAATTGAACTTTCGCCGGCTAATTCATCGTCATCCATGTTCCTGACAGATGTATCATCCATATCTGCCGTTTCGGAACCACCAGCTACACTAATCATTTCATTATCACTTGGGAAAAAAAGCGATACAGAGTTCTTTTCATCCTGGTCTAAATCTATTTCCTTGAAAATTGTACTTGAGTGAAATTCTAGACTTGGATGTTAGACTTGGATGTCTCATACTTGAATGTCTCAGGCTTGGATGTCTAAGAATGGATGTCTCGGGCTTGGGTGTCTCAGACTTAGCTATCTCAGACTTGGATGTCTCAGACTTGGAAGCTTGTTTCCCTTGCTTAAGTTTACTATTATCCGATTGAATTGGCAAAGCGTCAATAGGGAGCAGCATCTTTCTGTGAAGTGTTCGTTTGGGTCCTTTGCCCTCGTCCGATCGTACAAAATACACTGGAATATCCGGATTTGGCTGTGATTGCGCAATGTAAATATTAGTCTCCAAGCGATCAGCAATTCTGTGTTTTCTATCAAATGCCACAATTTTCACAAGAACCCTATCCCCAGGCTGAAGAATTGCAGCTCTTGCTTCCAGGTCATATGTCCTCTTCTACTTTTCTTGAGCTTTTTCCCCAAGACATGTGGCTAGTTTGTAAATTCTTCCAATCAGTTCCGAAGACATTGGATATAATTAGACACACTGCCCGATCTACTATCCTTGTCTAATCCAAATGCGAGGTCAATAGGTAGACGTGGCTCTCTTCCAAACATCAGGAGGAATGGCGTCTGGCCTGTAGACCCATGGCACGTGCAATTATATGCATGGACCAATGGTCCTAAGTAGCTTTTCTAATACCTTTTCTGATCTGGATTGAGAGTTCTCAACATATCTAACAGTGTCTTAATACATCGCTCACACATCACACTACCCATTGGATGATAGGGAGTCGTGCGAGACTTCTCGATTGCAGCAATTTGACATAATTCCTTGATGACCTTTCTTTCAAAGTTTGCACCCTGGTCTGAATGAAGAAGCTGCGTCATACCCTACTGTACTATAAAACCATTACACCGAGCCTGGGCTGTAGTCCTGGTTGTCTGGTTTCTTGTCGGAATGGCCTGTGCATACCTGGTAAAATAATCTGTAATAACCGATATGTTTTGGAAGCCTCTTTTGGACATCTCAAAGGTCAGAGAATCGATGCAAACAATTTCCATTAGCTGCGTGGTCACTATGTTGACGAGTGGTTCTCGACCATCCGTTGACAATTTTCTAAGCATGAAACGACAGCATTTCATGATCTATATTTCCAGATCTTTTGTTATGTGCGGCCAATAGAAATTATCTCGCAGGAAAGAAAGTGTCCTGTCTCGGCCTAAATGACCGCAAGCATCATGCAAGTTGTTCATAGCCTCCTCACGGTGAGACGTGGGGAGTACCAGCTGTAATTGTTCATGGTCATCAGCACTTGTCTTCCTGTATACGACACCTCTTTGCAGGCAGAAATAGTCAAAGGTCCTAAATAATGCTAAAAGGTGTCTTCCAGTAGGTAGAGGTTGTAGATTAGGCTTTCCTGTGCCTCGTACATGCATTAACCATTCCCTTATAATATAATAATTGGATTCAGCAACTCTAAGACTCTATCTGTCATTGCGGCAATTCTAGAACCCGAGTCAATGACATCAACAACATCTGCAGACGAAGACTTTCCATAAATGGTTGGACAATATCTAAAATACAGAGAACCTGTAATGTTTCTTTGGTAACAGTCATCATATCCTTGTTGTTGGTCCTGCTCTTCACACATGGCAACCGAGAGAAACTGTCTGCATCTAAATTCCTGGATCCGGGTCTGTAAATGATGTCAACGTTGTAAGCAGCTAGAGCAGCTAACCATCGTGGCCAGTTGCATCAAGTTTGGATGATATAAGAATATACATGAGCTGATTCTTGTCAGTGTGGACAGCAGAGTATTGTCCATAAAGGTTATCATTGAATTTCTCCATGATTGCTCACTTTCATGCCAGGAATTTCAGTCGATGCGCTGAATATTATTTTAATTAATTAAGATACATTGCTAGCTGAAATAAAGTCACCAGTTGCAATTATTGTGTTGTTCTTACTTTGCACAATTAGGCAACATTGAACCACGATTACCTGTTAAAGTTTGGTTCACTCTGAATTCTGAGGCTACCCGGATTAGTGTTCATGCTAATTATTTATACAATAAGTTGTAAACTGACCATTCGGAAAGTAACTTATAACTTGTCCTATAATAGAACAAATTGGCTAAATGTGTGCAAAGTAAGAACAACACGATATGTATGTATGTATGTATATGTATGTATGTATGTATGTATGTATGTATGTATGTATGTATGTATGTATATTTTTTTCTCATTAAATTATTAACCCTGTAACTGCCTTTTATTTATTTTGTTAAAATTTATTTATGCATAAATCCTTTTGATGAACATATATCTAACAAGTAAAGAGATGATAATGATGATGAGTTTGGTTCGCAGTTTTATGGCACAGCAACACAAGTAGGTTGTTTAGTATCATGGCAGTTTTAGTAAAGTGCATTGCCCAAGGACACGCAACCGACCTGGGCTTATCCTACAGTAGGATTCTAACCCGCTCCCTTTCGGTCGCGAATCAGGTACGCTAAATTACTGAATCACCGGTTCTTCTGCCTCCATTAGTCGCCTCTTACGACATGAAGGAGCGCATGGGGCATATTCGACACAATAGAGCCCGCAGTGGGTCGACTATTATTATTATTATTGACTGGAGTTATATCCATCAGTGGTGCGATTTGATACACGCGCAGATAATGTGGGCTGTAGGGTTCGAATAATTAAAATGATAATGGCAGGTACATTGGATAGATGTTGATTATTTTAAAGATTATGTTGTTGATATGGATTTTGCATCCACGTGATTACGTACTGTAACAGTGAAATCAAAGCAGATAGTAGTGAAATTACTTTTGAGTTCTGTTGTTACATGGTCATAAATGTACTAAGTGTGCGTTCCATGACGTTGATTGGTTCACTCATGACTTGAATATACAAGAAAATTTCTAAGAATTGTTGGAGCCAGCTGAGCTAATCACTCTAGGTATTTTGAATCTGTGTTTCTTTTATAAAGCAGTCACCACATATTTAAAAATTACGTTCAAATGTTGTAGACAATAAATTAGTATAAATTAAAATATCCTTCATTCTAAACGTCGACAGTAAGTTAGTATAAATTAGTATATACTTCATACTAAACGTAGCAAATAAATTAGTACCAATTAGTATATACTTTATACTAAACGTAGAAAATAAATTAGTACAAATTAGTATATAGTTTATACTAAACGTCTTATCTTTGTTCTTCGTGCCTTTGTCGGCCTTAAAGCTTTGTAAAACAAGTGCATGTTTCACGTGGAGGGGAGGGACGTAAACAAGTGCGGAACGAGTCTGTGGGATTGAATCTGTTGGGGACACAGGGGACTAAGCACTCTTGTGGTCCTGCATTTTAGGCGTTTCCAGTACAGAATTGGAACAATTTAACGGTAAAGAAAGTTTCTCCAGAATACGTTCTGGTTGTTTTGAACTTACTTTTAAAGATTGTTTGGTGAGGGCACTGAGACGACACCCCCACTCCCAAGGATTAAAAGTTGTACAAAAAAATACGTCAGCTTTTGTGTCTTTGAAGCTGCGAGTGTCTATGACAGTTTTCTATTCTTCTTCATTTCAGCTTACGTTTAACTGCAGGGATTTATCTATAATTATGGAGCCACAGAAGCTGCAAATTGTTGTCAATCGTTCGTTATCATCATCATTGGCAGCTCAGTCTCGGGAGACCATGTGAGTAGCGCCCTTAGAGTGTTGTCTGTCTCTGGGGTTTTGGCATCGTCTGTTGTGGCTGTGCAGGTCGATGCGCGAGTGACAGTCCCTATTGCAGTTGGTGCAGACGTACTGGGAAGTCTGAGTTGCTTGGGTTGCTGCTGCGCTCTTCTTTCTCCCACGTTTCTCTGCTGCCTGCTGGACTCTCCTCCCATCAGCGACTGCTATGCCCTTGCTGACCGTCAATCTCCAGGTGCCTCGGTCTTTGGCCGGCACTTCCCAGCTGTCTGGTAAAATGCCGCATGCCTTCATGTCCCTCTTGCACACATCCTTGAAGCGGAGTGAGGGGCGGCCGACTCTTCTGGTGCCAGTGGGCAGCTGACCATATACGATGTCCTTTGGCAGCCTCCCATCCTCCATGCGTCGGACGTGTCCCAGCCAACGAAGGCGGCGTTTGCTCAGCAGGGAGTACATGCTTGGGATACTTGCACGCTGAAGGATCTCGCTGTGTGGGACGTGGTCTTGCCAGCTGATTTTCAGGATGCGTTGTAGGCACCGTATATGGAAGGAGTTGAGTCGACGCTCTTGCCTCATGTAGGTGCTCCAGGTCTCACTTCCATATAGGAGGGTGCTCAGAACGCAGGCTTGGTAGACTTGAGTCTTGGTGTGCACTGTCAGCGCGCTGTTTTCCCACACCCTCTTTGTTAGTCGGGCCATGATGGTGTTTGCCTTTCCAAGCCTTCTCTCCAGCTCCACATCAAGCGAAAGAGTGTTGCTGATGGTTGACCCCAGGTAAATAAAGTTGTTGACTACTTCCAGGGTGGCGCCGTCGATTCTGATGGAGGGGACAGTGGTGACATCTTGAGCACTGACGTTTGTCTTTTTTAGGCTGATGGTGAGCCCGAACTGCTTGCAGGCATCAGCAAAACGGTCTCCCAGTCTCTGGAGGGCATCCTCGGTGTGGGTCACAAGAGCCGCGTCGTCAGCAAAGAGCATCTCCCTGATGAGTACTGACCTCACTTTGGTCTTCGAGCGCAGTCGTGCCAGGTTGAACAGCCTCCCGTTGGACCTGGTGTGCAGATATACGCCATCAGTGGACGTGCTGAAGGCGTAGGACAGGATCAGGGAGAAGAAGATCCCGAAAAGGGTTGGTGCCAACACGCAGCCCTGCTTCACGCCGCTGTTAATGGGGAAGAAGTCTGAGGAGGATCCATCATACAGGACTGTACCTTTCATATTTGTATGGAATGAGATTATCATGCTGCGGAGTTTTGGGGGGCAGCCGATCTTCCCAAGAAGTTCAAATAGGCCCTTCCTGCTGAGCAGGTCGAAGGCCTTGGTGAGGTCGATGAACATCATGTAGAGTGGCTGACCTTGCTCGCTGCTCTTCTCTTGGAGTTGTCGGAGGGAGAAGATCATGTCTGTTGTTGACCTTCCTGCTCTGAAGCCGCACTGGGATTCCGGATACACGCGGTCCGCCAGCAGCTGCAGCCTGTTTAGGAGGATGCGGGCAAACACTTTGCCAACGATGCTGAGAAGCGAGATTCCTCTGCAATTGTTACAGTCACTGCGGTCTCCTTTGTTTTTGTTGAGGGTCACAATGGTGGCGTCGCGCATGTCTTGGGGGACTGCTCCTTCCTCCCAGCAGAGGCAGAGTAGCTCATGCAGCGGCTGTAGCAATGTCGGTTTCCCACGTTTGATGGCTAATGGCGGGATTATATCGCTACCTGGTGCTTTGTCGTTTGGGAGGGAGTCGATGGCTTTGCTGAGCTCCTCTAAGGTAGGCACTTTGTCGAGCTCCTCCATAGTGGGAAGTTCCTGTACGTTGCTAAGGGCCACATCGGTGACTGACGTTTCTCGGGAGTACAGCTCTGAGTAGTGCTCCACCCATCTGGTCATCTGTTGCTCGCGGTCTGTGATCTTCTCTCCCGTCAGAGATTTCATGCTGGCGACCCCTTTCACTGTAGGGCCTAGGGCCTTCTTGATGCCATTGTACATGCCTTGGATGTTTCCTGACTGGGCATTGCGCTGGATTCCTTCACACATTTGCTGCCAGTACTCGTTTGCGGACTGTCTAGCGATGCGTTGGGTGGTACTTCGGGCTCTTCTGAGGGCAGCAAGCGTACGTTCATTGGGGCATTTTTTGTAAGCTATGAAGGCTTCTCGTTTGTCCTCGATTACTGGTTCCATCCTTGAAAGGTGTGCGTTGAACCAGTTCTGGCTGGGCCGTTCTTTCTTGCCAAACGTGGACATGGCTGTGCTATAGATGGCATCCTTCATGGCGTTCCACTTGGCTGTGGCATCGTGCTCTGGCAGGTCCTGGAGAGCCTGATCCAGGGCGGACACATACTCCTCCACCTTGGAGGGGATAGACATCTGCGCAGTGTTGATGCGAGGGCGACCTTTTGGTTTGGAGCGGTGTAGTCTTCGTGACTGTAGGCGCACCCTGCTGCACACGAGGGCGTGGTCGGAGTCGCAGTCTGCACTGTGGTAGCTTCTGGTAGAGAGGATGCTGTTCAGGGCAGAGCGCCTGGTGATGACCAAGTCGAGCTGGTGCCAGCGATGAGACCTGGGGTGTTTCCATGACACTTTGTGTTGTGGCTTACACTTGAAGAAGGTGTTTGTAACGCACAGGTCATGATAGGTGCACAGCTCCAGCAGTCTTTGACCATTTTCATTGGTCTTTCCAGTGCCATGATGTCCGAGGCAGGTAGGCCATGACTCGTGGTCAGCACCAACTCTAGCATTAAAGTCGCCGAGGAGGAATAGTAACTCGTCCTTAGGGCATCCCTTGATCTGTTCGTCCAGCTGTCCATAGAACTGATCCTTTATGTCTTCTGGAGACGTGAAGGTGGGGGCATAGACACTGAGGATGTTGACAGGACCTGCAGCAGTGGCAAGGCGGATGGACAAGAGACGTTCAGTGCCCCCTGAGGGAGGCTCAACCGAGGCCAGGAGGGTGTTTTTGATGGCAAAGCCAACTCCGTGCTGGTGGGGCTCCTCAGGTTCTCGGCCCTTCTAGAAGAAGGTGTAGTTTTCCTCTCTGAGGGAACCGCTGGAGGCAAACCTGGTTTCCTGGAGGGCAGCTATGCTGACATTTAGTCTGGAGAGCTAATGATGATGAGAGATGATGGCCGTTTTCCTGGTGTCGTCCACCTCCCTGAGGTCGTCAGAGATGCCTGTGCGCATGGTGCGCACGTTCCAGCTTGCGAATCGAAGAGCTTGAGTCTTCTTTAATGGTTTCTTGTTTCTTTTGTCTGGTGCGGAGTTTCCGTCTGCTTGTCATGCTGAGCAACACACTGAGCTCCAGGCACCCACTGAAGCAGGCAGACGTTGGCGGGCCAACACCTTACTGACCGGGGGCTGCCCGGCTTAAGGCGGGCGGTAGTCGGCCAGTGGGACTCGATGACCCCTCCCACCGTCGAAGCTGACCCGTGGCGCCCCTTCCCTACGCCAGTCGGGTGGGACTTATAACCCGTAGACTGCCAGCTTCCGTGTTGTTTCCTCGCTCAAGGGCGAGGCTGAAGTGGCCTCTCCAGGGCGCAAGCCTGGGCGTGTAGTATGGAGATCCTGGGCTGCCCAGACATCAGGATCCCCCTCTCGTCCTTGCTGGTGGGGTCCAAAGGAATGCTGAGCATGACATTTGGCACCAGTTTGGGTGCAGGAGCTGCCGAAAGGAAGTCTTAGTTGACACCCAGCCGCCTTAGGGGCTCCACTCCGGATTTTCTGTCTGGGTTTACTCCCGTAGCCTTTCCTTCTCCCGAAGATATCCACAAGGCAGCGGAGCCATCATCCAATGGCACTTCGTTGGTTTCGAATTGGAGTTTCCATCTCCTAGACGAACTGCCTGACAAGGCTAACGAGCTCCATCTGCCCGGGTTTGGAGTCAGAGTTTTCCTTCTCTTAGACTAGCTGCCTGCCAAGGCTAACGAGCCCCGTCTGCCCACCCAGTTATACCGCCGGGCACTCGGTCGCGCCACACAGCAGGCTATGTGAAAACAGGGGGCCCCACATGAAGGTGCTGCTGTGGACACAATAGTGTAGGAGAGGCCATATGCAAGTACTTCCTGCCCAGCAAAGCCAGACAGTGGTCCCGCAGCGATCACTACACCTGGAAAGGAGAGGCTATGAGAGACGCTTCACTTTCCTTTAGCGAACGGGACATCAGGCCCAGACCTCGCACACCACCCGTTCGTTATACATGCACCAAAATATGATATTTAATGGGCATGCTAATCAAAACAATTCAGAGAGACGCGAAGAGCGTCTGTTCATATTTCTTTAGCAAATATTGATGTCAATGTCTGAATGTGAGGCAGTTTCTATTTATTTGTCTATTTAACAAATTAATCATTTTTATTGCTGCAGGTACAATTTTTGTAGGCACACACAATCAAGTGTCGCATAGCATGATCGGACATCTTATATTTTCACACGTGAAAATATAAGGATATATTTTTTACATGTGAAATACAAGGATATATTTCTCACATCAACATATAAGAATGCAAAAAATATGAAAATTATCTCACCAATAAGTCTGTATATTTCACACTCAAGTATTTAATACAATATAGATACTTAAGTATCTGGAAAATGCTTCGCATTGCAGTCTGCATGAGTATTGTTGTACCTGGCGGTGTACTTGCTCTGTTATTTGAAATACCGGTTCAAGGTAAGTTAGTTTTCTTTTAACAAAATCTTCGTCATAAATGTAATAGTTTTTGGTCTTCTTTGTCATAAATGTAATAGTTTTTGGTCTTCTTCGTCAGAAATGTAATAATTTTTGGTCATCTTCGTCAGAAATCTAATAGATTTTGGTTAGGGTTAGGTTTAGATGTTCAGGAATCTATTAATGCAATATAAAAACCCAACAAAAACATGATTTATTTAAAAGGAAATATTTACATTATTGTTACCGCGATTTATTAATGCATGTTATATCATAACAACAAATAGAAAGATCCCTGAGTATGCGTTATGCCCTTGTGGCAAATCAAAATCCACGTCGTCAATATGACATACAGTATCATATGAATGTACGCATTATGTGTCATTATTGATGCAAAATCGGGAATCAAGAAATAACATAAAGACAAACATCATCATTGTTTCAAGTTGCTCCTCGGTACTAATTGTAAAGAATATTCGTATAGAACTCGTGTATTTTGCTTTTGACTTGCCGCTTCTAAGACTAAATTTCGGAAATTCAGTTTTGGCGACATTACTTTGTAATGCCGAAAACGGCATTGGTAATAAGCCCTCTTATTCTGTCGTTTCACAAACATCACACATTTTAACATATACTAATATCACTGTAAAAACAAATCAAGACTTCGGAACTAAAATTTTGGTAAAATTCCAATTGACCTAAATGTATTCTCCACACCAACATAAAAGCCTGTTACCTTTTTCAGTCCTTTGTCTCAGACCAGTGGACGATGACAAGGAATCCTTAATTGTGCGAAGGTGTAATTTACTGTAATTTCGCGCAATGCTTTAGTGTCACGTAAAGTGGCCACAAAAAGTGAAAGTTTCCAACATTGCGAACAAAAACTAATGTGATCGTTTTGAACTTCTTGAATTAATTGTTATGTTGTCACGTTACATTAGATTGATCGTCGTATTATCTCCGTCTGTTCGCAAACGCGTTTGTCTGCACCATTATGGTTTTAGGATGTAATTGAGTTTGGTTCTGCCGGATATTAACCGGTAGTTGACTTTATCAGTCAATCTGCAAGTTTAGCGTTCTGTCTTGTAAGAGAACAGAACAGAAGAGACAGCCAGAAATCTGGTCCGAATCATCCCGTAATTTGGACCGAATAAGCCTGGGCCGAATCAGCCATGGTCCGAATCAGCGTGTTTCGAAATGCCAGTGCGCAGTGTCTTACAATCAGTGACAGGATCAATAAGTGAATTTATCGCTTACACACTGTTCTAATGGGGTTAATATGTTTGGATTCACAGGGATTGTCTGGCTCTAAATACGTCCATAAAAGAAAGTACATTTACCAGTCTTTGAGTTAGTTAAACATAAACCCCTCACTCTTGTATAATCAATAAATAGAGACAGATGTTATAGTTACATAAAACCAATCATCGATTGAAATGACACCGTATTTCACCCCCACCCCTACATCCCTAAAAGGACATACTCAAAAGTCACATAAAAAACAGTCGTCGATATAAATATTGTCCACGCAATTCCCCACTGCCAATCTCAACCACTCCTACAACCCAGTGAGGGAGAACATGTATCGATTTACCCCCACCCCGATTTAATCCCCACCCTACATCCTAATAAACAAACACAAAAAAAACAACAGGCAATGTATTTCTATGTAGTTTATCCTTTTGTGCTCTACTGCTTGAGTCATCCCACCCCACTACTAAAAAGAAATGGCAAAATTTGTATATATGATATTACAGTTTGGACACTTATATAAGAATTATAATTTATACTAACGCAACCGGTAATTCCAACATACCAATGCTACAGCGCCATCTTTCAGACAAGAGGTAACAATATCAATCTTCCTAATTTTGCGACTCTGTGGTGTTAAAATAAGTGACTGAAGAAAGCAAAAGCAGCAAGTTTAGAAAAGCCAACAAATTATTTATTTCCCTAGAATACAAAGTGAAACAAAAATATAGCATGTTACGAATGAAATTGCTGATGTACCAATAGTCTTGAATATGTTGATATACAAATAGTCTTGAATGCGCCGACGTACATATAGTCTTGAATGTGTTTATGTACCATAGCCTTGATATACCACAATAATATAATCCAAAATGTCTTTAAACGAGTCTTCAATAATCCCAAAATAGTGTTTTATTCCAAAATGTCAATGAGCACTTTGAAATTCCAACGAATAATTTAAATAAATTATTCCTGTCAAATTAAATCTGAAAACAATTGAAGATTATTCCACAGACTGATCTTGCAAAATCCTGTATATACATATTTAACGTTATCTAAGACAATATTATTTCCCAGGGAAAAACCCAGGCATTGAACTCAAATCCAAATAAACCTATTTTATTACCTGTAATTACGATACAAATCAGGCAGACAAAACATGATAATAGTCATGTAGACAAACACTCTACGCTACATCAAGGTCAAAGGTTAATATATACATAGTACGCTGTATCAATGATATACCACGAGATGTATAAATTTTTCATTAAAAGGAAACGCAGCTTGCTGAGTTTCCTTTTCATGAAAAATTTATACAACGAGTGGTATATTATTGATACAGCGTACATACTGTACATATATTTTATTTATATCACATACAAATACATATATTTGCCCTTTGAGCGGAGTTCAGATTTACTACAGGCAGCCGTGTATTGACCTAGCGAATGAACTCCTCACATCCCCGAGTGTGTCCGCTACAAAATGTAGTTCTCTGCCGTAGTGGCTATTTACAATCACCTCTGCATATTGATAAGTTGATTGTTTTCTTTTCTTGGTTTCTATTTTTCTCCACATTGATTAAATCAATATAATACACACTTATGATTTAAACATGAAAGATGGTTTTAATAATAAAAGTAGAGCAGTAGCCACGCTTGGATAGCTACACCATTCAAATAAACGCAATGCCATTCACCTTCAGGCGCATGGAAATTAATGTGGAATAGAAACTAAACCAACTGACGAACCAACAAGAGGTAATTAAAATATTTTAATATATTTACAGTTGATCTAAGTCATTATTCTGCTTTAGCAACAGTACAACCGACCACAAACTCTCTCTCTCTCTCTCTCTCTCTCTCTCTCTCTCTCTCTCTCTCTCTCTCTCTCTCTCTCTCTCTCTCGTAGGTTTGACTTTAAAACTCTGTCTCTGTCTGTCTGTCTCTGTCTCTGTCTCTGTCTCTCTCTCTCTCTCTCTCTCTCTCATGCTTTGGTCGGTTTGACTTAACTTTTACCATCATTCATAAGTCCAGAGATATTGTTGGAAAATCCTCTACGTTCGCCATTTCATAGATTTTAGCCCGTATCCTGCTACGATGAGAGAGAGAGAGAGAGAGAGAGAGAGAGAGAGAGAGAGAGAGACCTTTGGACATTTTCATATTTAAATAATAATTGATTTTTTAGAACATTATGGTATGTTTAAGAAAAAACAAACAAAAAACATAACATTAAATATATCACAGTATGTGTACCACGTAACCGAGGAATTTACTGGTTTGCAACATTGTATCATTGATAAACACTGTAGATAAATCCCAAGGAAAGTGCACACGTATCGTTAGGACGAACCATATTCTTGTAGGTTACTTGGTGTAATTTCTATTTCAAGGTTTTAATCCAACCCAAATTCCTTTTCTCTCTCATTCCACATTTCTGCGCAGTTTGTCCATTATGCATGAGAGGGGAGGGGAGAACAGAAAGCAGAAAGGATTGTGATGAGATGGTGTACCATATTAAATTAATTTAGAAAACAGGGATTATTAATACTTTTCATCGTTATTTTTCATACGTCACTAGTGACTAATGGATGGAAATTGATCATTGATCTAAAATCAACTGCAGACGCTCGTGAGAATGTTTATGTATGCGTATTATTGCGCCATGGACGGATCACAATTTGATATACCAATAGTATTGGTATATCAAATTGCTTTATACCAACACTTTAAATGCATGTTTTTTTTTAATGTATGTGGTGTGTATATATATATATATATATATATATATATATATATATATATATATATATATATATATATATATATATATTACACTAAACTACAGTGCCATTTTTCAAGGACGTGATGCAGTTGTGCGTTAGTGTATGTTGGTTAAACATAAAAGTATGATCTAGTTTTTGTGTTAGCACTGGATAATATAATAAAAGTTTGTATACAGTTATATTGTTTTTTATCCAAATGTGAAATGACTGAGGTTTAATGTTGTGGTAACGTGGAAAGTCACAAGGATAATTACACTGTTGATCGTCACGAGGAGATAATTACATTTTTGATTATCACGAGGAAAGAATCGCGGGGATAATTACATTGTTGATTATAACGTGGAAATAATTGCGGGAATAATTACATTGTTGACCGTCACGTGCTCACAAATAGATCTTGAAAAAAAATCATAAATGCTGAATCTATATGTTATTATTTTCGGTACACCAGTTACAGGCGTGTAGAGTATTGGACTTAAGTTAGACACTTAGACACTAATAATTTCCTCATCCATAGGCATAAGCATTGAGAAATTCGAATTGTAGATCGACCAATCGTCATTGTTTTATGGACAAAAAGGTAGACGGTTACCCATTTTTATGGATAAAACCTCCGTAAAGAAGTCAATGAAATCTAAGTCGATTAACTGCAGATCTCAAAGAAATGGGGTGGCGTGCATGATATATTTTACATAATGCTGAAATCTATTAAAATTAGGAAATATTAAGATCATCCATTTTCTTAAGAATATTAGTCTTTCTTTATTAGAATTATAACAGATATTTCAAGAGATAGTAAAACAACAACAAAAGATGATTCTTCTTTATTGTTGATTTCTTTTATGTTAGAGAATGATTCTGACGGCTGCTGTGCTTCGATAACCCCAACCCTAATTCTACGATCTAGAGAATATGGAGGCACATATCAAGTGCAGGTGTGCGAGTGATTTAGATTTGTAACAATTTTACCTCTACGATGTCTGCAGTGCGACTGTTTATAATGCTGTTTAGCACTGTTTTACTTCCGCGGATCCGGACATAATTACTAATCATAAAATAATTGTACGTTCTGCTGTAAATGTAGATGAAATTACAGCCCTTCATACCCCTAGGACTATTGAGGGCAGGCCGTATTGCGGAACAATGTAACGTATCGCTTAGATTTAGGTCAGATAGATTGAGTGGTCAAGTTCTTTTGGGTAAAAAATCATCTGTTTTGGGTTCAAGTAAGTGCAAGATAAAAATACAGGAAATCAGAACTTGTACATATTGCTAGAATGCTGACTTTGCATTCACTAATCATTCAGCCAAACATTGAAGAGAAAATTGAAACGGTTCCAGACTTGTTATTGCGATCTGAATCCTTAACCTCTTTTCAAGGCCTTTTTGTCTGAGGCACGCAAGTGCTTTCTAACGTCACTGATTCAGTGTCTTTTAATAAAAAGTTTGAACGCACTCCTACAGCTTGGTGCTTAATTTCCATAGATTATATATTCTGAATATTCTCAACACAGAACTAGACTTTACCATTAAGGCGTTTTCTTTTGCCCATGACCACATAAATCCAATAAGTTTTATTCGCAAAATAATTGATGTGAAGGCATATATTTAGAAGATGGAAAACTATAACAGGGACCGAGTCGACATTTTTAAATTACTAGATATATGACATAGAATCAAAGATTAGTTGATGAACTAGATTCATTTATTCAGATTAATAATTTCTAAATTAAAATATACAAAAGCCGAGGTCCGTAAAGTTGTCGTCGATTTCAATGTTAGTTTATCACCTATCCCTATGAAAATAAAAGATATCATATATATTTGACATTTGGAAATGGCTATTCGCGTTGCTTTGAACTGATTGTGTAATAGTTGGAAAATGGCGATTAACGTTGGATTAAACTGAGTCTAATGCATCTGGAAATGGCTACTCAAGTTGCTCCAAACTGATTCTAAAACATTATAAAGCTTCAATAGAAACCGAAGCTTTACACAACTATGAAAAGGCTATATTTGTCAGATGACTAAACTCTTCGTACGACCTGACGAATACATTTGAAAAGAAAACTTTCCACAAAGTTAAGATATGTCTCTGTTTTATCACAGTTTAAGGCATAAGGCTTGGTAGTTGTTATATAAGCGCTTACGCAATAAACCTGTGAAGAGCAGCAATTTCTCTTACATATCAATAGAGATATGGGAGTTTGATTTCTTACCTATTTAAAAGCATGAGGAATGCACACTTTTTCTTTGTCTTCTACACTTGAGAGTCAATTTTAATATACACACTGGGTATTAGAAGACTTTTAACAGTAATAAGCACAATGTTTTACAAGCCGTTGTAGCAAGGATTTAGATGCGTTAAAATCGAATTATGTGATACAGAAAACTATAGGTTATTAGTTCATAACACCAGAATGGAACTATTTACATATTCTTACGCCCTTCTAGAGTTCTTTGATAATATTTGTAAACAATGATTAAAATATAGTTTTGTTATTTAGTATTAGTTTTAAATGAAATGAAATTCGGTTTTATTTGTATTTCTGTTTGTTCTTAAAAGAATTGAACATCATAATTTATAGGAGTCGTAGCGAAGTAAAGGCTGAAAATCAATTACAACTTATATAAAAACAGCATTCGCTTTTTTCGCAAAGCCTTTCGTCTGGTTACTCGATCTAAGCTTTATGACTTCAATAATCCTATAAAAACATGGGGTTCAATTTTTAAGGGAAGCTGTGCATCTAAAAGAACGAAAAAATTAAGCAAGAAAAGCTATACTGTACGGTCTGCTTACCCGTTATATACGGTTGGACCACGGAAAAATTAGGTACATTTTTGGGTTTGACTAATTAGAGTTATAATTGATGTACTTATAACTGACTGAAATTGTAACTTCTGGTACACTTTTTAAGAGTCAGGACTGAAGGAAAACCTCAAACATATAATACACAATTAAGGAGGACAGATAAGAGCGATTGAACAAAATTTAGAAGAAATTAATGTAGAATTATACGCAAGTTGGGGAAAAAGAAAATATGTAAAATACCTGAGTTCTCTGCTGTCTTGTCAGCTGATAAGATAAGTGAAATTAAAAAACACAATAGCACCGTTAAAAAAGAATAAAATTTGAATAAAAACAATGTACAGTCCTTCAACCAAAACTATACATTTTCAACAACTCTACTCTGACTGAAGAAATTGTATTGAGTCAATACTATTAATATTATCATCAACAATAAGAACAATAATTGCCATCCTTTTTTTTAAAGAGGATAACACATTTAGTCATGAAAAGTCCATCTGCCATGCGGTCCTCAGCATTTTTGTACTTACACACTCAGCTATGGTCGCACACGCACTCACACAGGTCTGAAATGGATTAATACATATGACTACACTGGCCAGATGATACATATATGAACAATATACTATACACAGTTATGCACATTAAATCTTGAAAGAAGTCATATATAATAAAACATGTACAGATTATCTCTGGATACAGTGATAACATTATGTATTGGGAGGCTTTAATACATCATTCCATATGGTCAAGAAATAATTTATTCAAGGATGTTTCAAACGGAGCAAGGGAATTTGAATTACATATTCTCAGGGGTAAAGAATTCCGAAAGGTAGGTACTCATACAGTATAAGAGCTTATGAAATCGTTGGTTTTCGACTTCGAAATCTGGAGTTCAGTATTAGTTGTTCATTGGAGATTGCGCTCAGTATTTGATGATATCAGTTCAGGTAGGACAGAAATATAATCTAGACAAAGACCGTTTAGAGACTAATATGTCATTTGAAAAAAAAAATAATACGTTTTTGTATACGGAGCCATTGTAGACTTAAAAAAAAAAACATTCGAAGGGATCATAATAGGAAGTTTCATAATTATTCGCGCAGACCTTGTCTGTAGCTTGTTAATTCTGGAGAGGTTATTATTGGGGACAGCCGTGTTACGACTCTATGTTCACAAACTTAAGGAACAGAAAAGAAGCAAAACCAACAAGTTTTGTAAAACTTAACAAACAATTCAATTATTAAAGTCATAAATGAAAAGTGTGAGAGGAACTTACAGTATTATGAAGTGAAACCAAATTAGTCTTTATAAAGGTCTATGAAAGTCCTAAACGAATGAAAATCCCTTGTTTTCAATACCGGAAATGTATTGGTCTTCCAAAAACAGCGACGTTGTCAAGATGGCGTTGTCTAGAATTCTTTCGAATAATTTATAACAGTTCCAGGGTAATACTATACTCCAAATAATGAGCATTTTTCTATCACCACTGAACAGTCCAAAACAAATGTTTTTCCTCTCGAAAAATATCTAAGTACAACACAAAATACGTCTGCAGACTTACAACAGGAACACAATAAATGTGAATGACTCCAAAAATCGAAATGAATCTGAATGCTTAATTTTCTCCTTATATACACCGTATATTGCGACAGTACTTCGCAATAGACACCACCTGACAGCATACATTGTTGATTTACGACAAACTAAGCATATTCACATGACCTCGCGCAACCAATGGGAATCCGCAGAATTATTTTCGAAACTTCCATATCCCATGAGTCACTGTGTAACTACTACATTGGCGCCATTTTAAGTCTTATTTTTACGATTATTATTACTAATTGTCAACAAGTACGTAAACATCTATTGATAAATCCTACGTTCTTAACAGAGCCAGTTCACGTACAATTTATAACAAAAGATATTCTATACAGTTTCCTACCATGAATAAAAATTACGAAAATGAAATAAAAATCATGTATCAGGAGTTATAAAAAATATAGATATACATAACAAGCCGTAGTATCAGTGGTAGAATCGTTCTTGGGAGTTAGAAATTTTGGCAACTCGTTTTAAGAGAGTTATTCTTTTGAAAAACCATTCTACATATGTGATCAATATGTGAACTTCAGCTGAGGTATTGAACAATGTAGATACCAATAATTTTTTTAATTTATAGCACTAGACACCTTAACCCATTTTAAATTAGAAGTAAATCCACTTTGTTCCGATCGTCATTCATGTCGTTTTAGATACATTAATTTACATTCTGTTTTGTTGAAACCAAACTGATAAATTGTTAAGGTCGATTTAAAGTCTATTTTTAATGGAGTCAAGGGATTTACCAGATGAATGCAGTGTAGAATCGCAGCGAAAGGATCACTATTAGAATGCACTGGATACAAAGCTAAGTTATTGATAGACAAAGCTGATGTCTAGCGAGGTTGCGTTTGGCTGTGGATGAGCTGGGGTTCCTAGTTCCTCTCTGCTAAGAGCTTCCGGAACTCTGCCTGTTGTCTCTTGCTTATAATAGGCTTGTCATTCTTGTCTTTGACAGGTATGCCTCTGTTGAACATGGCTCCTCACAGCTCTATGGTGATCTTATAAAGGGTGTTCATCTCTCCTTTTTGTACTTTTTAATTTAACTTTCTATTCTCTGCTGTCTATTTAGACTCTTTTGTCTCTTTTTTGCATTTCTCTTCACTTCTCTGACTTTTAGTCTGTAGGTTGTTAGGAGTTATTTCTAACTCACTGTAGACTTAATGTTCAGTTGTCTTCTCTTCAGGACTCTTCTCTTGTGGATTTTCTTCCTGGTCTCAGATGTAAGCCACTTCTCGTCGTTCCTTTGCTTGTTTCGACGTATGTCTCCAATATTGAAGTCCATTTGGATTGTGTTTTTAAATCGGCAGAATCAGTTTCCTTTAGGTTGGCCAATGCACTGACTCTGTTCTGGAGTTCCGTGATAAACATTGCTTTCATCTCTGGGATGCGGAGCTTTTCACTATAAATTATGTGACTCCGTTATTCACCCAGGCAGTTTCTCCTTAGCTTCAACCTAATCTTGGAGACAAGGAAATAGTGGTACCTCTGATATAGTCTCCTCTAAAGGAACGTACATTTATCAATGAAACCCTTCATTTCCTGTTCACCAGGATGTAATCAATCTGATATATATATCAGGGTACTTGTGGATATCTTTGTGAGCGAACAGGGTAGCTTGCACAACAGGGCCATTGCTTGCACACCGATCATTTAGGCTTTCACATTTGTCGTTGATGATACCACATCCATGTCTTTCCATGATACTCTTGCAGCTGTTCCCAGAAGGCGGTCTTTTCATCCTCGCTTTCCAGACTGGCTGAGGCGTAACACTGTATTAGAGTAAACTTGCAGTGATTGGAGTTGAAATGGGCTCTAATGAGCCTTTCACTAAGAGATTTGCTAAGAAGATATCGAGACCTTCCAGGTTTGATCATGATGGCGATTCCTTAATATGTGTTCCTCTTTGCTTGAATACAAAATAAGGTCGTTGGATCATTTATATTTATGTATCCATCTCAAGTCCAGCGGCATTCACGTTTTCCGAGCATATCCGGTTGCAGTGTTGAAAGGTGTCCATGACTGGGGCTGTCTTAGATGTTTCGTACTTGGTGCATACGTTCCAAATTTACACTCCCAAAAGATGTTTTGGCTTCGAGATGCTCTCAGTATTACTTTTGACTGTCAGTATGGGCTTTCTGGTTGCCGTTTGGGTTTACAGATGCATTGGGGTTAATTTTGCAGTGTCAAAGCACTAAATATATGGCATTAAAACTACTTTCCCCTGATACAAAATTATGCCAAAATCTAGCACTCCAATAATTATCAAAAGCACTTTTAAACACCAGAAAGTTACATAAAGATTTCTTTTAGCGATTTTTCATGAATTCAGTAAGGGTATAACAAGAGAAATATATTATTTATTGTGAACTAGCCTTTCTTAAATCCGGGTTGAGTCTTAGATAATGAATTATTATCACCATGGAATTTAGTCAGCTTCTAAATTTAGCATAGAGGTAAATATTTTACTGCAAAATCTGACTGACGTTATATATAGGACTTTCTGTTCTGTTTGGTATATATTTATAATTCTTTGTAATAAATCCTATATATCTTGATTTCTTTCATAGGAATCTGGAACGACTGTGTAGATATATCAGAATTAATTACTAGGTCGTCATGCGAGTGTGTCTGCTACACACGAGTTCATATAACACCGATTTAGTGCCATCATTTTTTGGTGATGCGTGCTTAATCGTGACTGGATATGGGCTGGTGTTTGCAGGCAAGGCGATGGGTGCCGTTTACTCGCGGACCTGGGTTCGAATCTCCGTAGAGCACGAATTAAAATTCTCTAACCTGTATGATAATATTATTTGTATTAAATTATATATATATATATATATATATATATATATATATATATATATATATATATATATATATATATATATATATACTATATATATATATATATATATATATATATATATATATATATATATATCCTCTATATATATATAATGACACTTGCACACAAATCAACAGCGACGCAAGTGTATGTGCGCAGAACTTGATGTTATAAACTGTACGCAAATGGAACTTGGCGATAATATCTAATGGAAAAAAATTCGATAGAATATCGCTGACAAGCTGGATAATATCGTTCTTCTGCCGACGTTGCATCTTTATCTCCTTGAGTGCTGTGGTCCATTTATTTCTCTAGGTTTCAATGTGCTTGACTGGTATTTCGCTGCATCATTGATATACTACGAGATGTATAAGGGTTTTATTAAAAGGAAACTAGATTTGCTGAGTGCTTGTTAATTTCTTAGAATAAAAAAGCACACTGCTGCGTGATCTACACAATTTTTGTCTTTTTGAATGAATACTGCACCAACCTCAGCATCATTTACATCAACATACATTTTAAATGATCGACTGAAATATGGAGCTGAAAGAACTGGTGCACTATTAAATATGGCTTTTGACTTCATTAGCCTCCTGACATATTTTCAGACCAATGATGATGTAAGTGATGCTGGGGTTGGAACAGTATTGTTTCAAGAAGATATACAGGGTGTAGAGCATCCGGTGTGCTATTTCTTCTAAGAAATTAAACAAACACCAGAACAATTATTCCACACTTGAGAAGGAATGTTTGGCTTGGATCTCGGCTTTGCAACACTTTGAAGTCTATATTAGTTTCAACTCCTTATGCTATATTAGTTTAGCGATCACCAAATCCTTACTTTTATTGGCAAGATGTAAAACAATAATAAAAGATTATTAATGTGGAGTGTGATGTTGCAGGAATGCAATGATAACATCAGGCACGTCAAGGGAGAAATCAATCTAATAGCAGACACACTTTCACGCGTATAGAAATATTAGATTGTTTCATGTATACTTCTTATCTTTCATAAGATTTCTTCTTATGTAATTTTTATCACATGTATATTTAAGAGATGGTAGAAAGAAAGCTTTATTACATAAATCTATCTTTGCCTTTATGAGGGGATGTGTTATATATATTAAATTTGCATTGCTTGTTAGTTATTGTCAAAAAAATAATTTTTTATTTCATTATATGTTATGAATAATTGTATTTTGGACTTGACCTTTTCCAAAATCAAGTTAATTTTCTACCTCAAGTGAGTCATTGAGTATTTTTAATTCTGTAAAAACAACTAATACATAGCTACGTTTTTCTCTATGCGTTTGGGTTAACTAATATGAATATTATCTTGGTATGAGTCAAGGACATTGTGTTTGCAATGTTTTTTATTATCATTTTAATAGTAGACTTTCTAATTATAGCTAAGATTTTATCTTGTAAATTTTGGGAACCTTGCAGAATGAAAATTTGTATTAGGTAATAGTTTTATTAGAAATTGCTGATTGTAACTTGAGGTCAAGTAGAGGGCTATATAATCTTTTATTTCTAGAAATTATTCATTCGTACTATAAGATCTCGAGGCAGAATCATTGTTGTGTGCATCATTTCATTTGCAATGAAATTTATTTATTCAAATTATTTATTCAATGGAAATACACAGTGCTAATCAAAATATACTATCCTTGGAAATAAAGATTGGGATTTATAGTGAAATTTAAATAAGGATATATTCTTGTATTTGTTTTAATTGTAATTCAACAAAAGACTGTTGTCACAGCACTACGACAAATGCCGCTTCAGGCACATCAACGCTTGCAGCAGTTGAAAGAATTTGGAATATCACTAAAGTTTATTCTGAACTTTACTTATTAGGACTGGTATAAGTAATTCTAGGAGTATTTGAGATTTAATTCGCAATACAGTAAGTTTTAAATTCTCACTTTGGGAAATAAATTATTTGTTGAATTTTACAAAGCATGTTGCTTGTCACTCTTTTATATTACTTATTTTTAAGAATATAGAGTTGTAATAGAAAATTGGAGGTTTGTGTGCTGGATATAAACTTCTCTAACATATTTAAGAAAACTTTGCTTTTGAAATTTAATTTCATATGTTTTCTAAATCGCAGGTATATTTCACATATTGGATAAATCAATAATGAAACTAATAAGCTTTAACAATGTCATCTAAAGTGGAAAACTTTATTTTAAATTCACTCAGGAACGATTAGAGTCCATTTAAAAGGATGAATTACTCCAGCTTGCGAGACAATTTGATCTTTTTCAGGCGAAGCCTTCCTTAACGAAGCAAAGAAATAAAAACAGTTTGGCCCAATATTTGGTAAGAAAGAACATATTTTGGATAAAAGTGCTTTAGGCTTGATTAGTAAGTCTCTACATGACTCTGATATAAAAGTAATGGAATTAAAATTAGAACACAAGACGGAAATAGAGTTAACAACTTCAGAAAAAGTAAGACACTTGCAATTGCAGAAAGAGGATTGGTGCAAATGGTTTTCGAGACTTACCGGGAAAGGAAGATGACTAAAGATGATCCGAACAGGACTGAATTTATGAGTGATGTACGCAACTTCACCCAAGTGCAGGATCCACCAGTGTACCCGATCCTGCCACTGTGTGACCCGGATGCTATCAGTCAGATGGATCTATCAAAATCCCCCATGGGTAACAACTCCCACAATGTCATCAACGAGCAAACGGCAACGTCAGAGTTTGTACAAGTGTGTGATCATGGAATCACATGTGTATCTCACGCTAATCAACGAGTTAATTGATGATTTGTTTAGGGGACAGCGAATTATCATCGCTGTCACAATCGCCAATTAATTAATTGCAGTAGTAATTCGAATACAAGTATTAAAATGCTAGCATTCCAATAATGGATTCAACCAGAGAGCTGGCACTCAGTTCACGACTTGACCGCATAATGCAATTACAACTCCGAGCACGATCAAAATGGTATCGGTGTCGAAGAATGGACCGGAATTTGATGTTATATTTCTAAACTCGATTGCTGCACTCAACGAACACGCACTCGAAATTGCCCTTGTTCAGTTGCGTATGTATTCCAGTTTAAGTCTAATATTCGATCTGCGCCATATGGTGGTTTACCTGCTGTTGATTCAATTGTTTTTTCATGGCTGGATTCGAAGAATCGTAAATGGCACATCGTTGGAATTCCCGATAGAGCTTATGAAACTGAGGTAATCAGTGCTGAAATCAGAGGCGCATACAAAGTCTCGCGGAACAATATTTTAAGATCGCAATTACCGTCCGTGAGCCAACGTTAGACTCGGCCATTGAAATATCAACTGCGGGGTACTGCGTCGACATTGGGGCATCATTGATTAAGACTTTGCTTGCGTGGGGGCCGGACGACGTTGGGAACTAACCACAGATCATTCTGCAGACGGTGATGGTCATCATGTAGCCCCTGGTATAGTTAACATTACATCGACCATCGCGATAAATCTTACACGTGATGCTGTTGCTGGCAGTTATCAGCAGCCGCTAGCAGCTCCGCTACAAGCAATAGTGGTTCTGGCAACAACTTTGCCAACCAAGGATATAGTATATTGTTTTCCCCCGAATGTGTCTATGGGCGATCTTCTCACGGTGGTGACTATGCTGCTCGTGTTTCTGTGATGTCACGACAATAGTCTTTCCCGTATGAGATTTACACTGACAGATTTAGATGGACATTTGTCTGATTCAGGTGGATAAACACTTGCCGTAGGCTTGTATATCAGAAATAATGCTCAGTGATAAATCACCGCAGCGGGGGCTAGCTGGCACGTTATTTATAGCCTACTGAATGAATAAACATGACAATCATATATTGATACACTGCTACTCCGGTACGAGCTGTGAATTCATGAGTGCCTGCATACAGCGCGTAATAAGAAAACGGGTGGGCGATGTTGTCCGAAGATCATTTAGTAAGGTTGCCTTGGTGGTCCGTGAGCATGGTATTTCACTCGCAAAAAGACCACCGGAGTTAGGAAAGATAAAGCCGTTGCGCAGATAGATAATCTTGGCCCGAGACAGCTGGCTAGAGATTTCCCTACGATATAAAATAGATTATCTAGATTAGTTTCTGCGCGAGTAGTCGGACCATGAATGGTTTGCCACTGCCAAGTAACAAAGAAAAGCCCACCAAAGTCAGTAAATCGTCAATGCTGCGCCGAAGCGCGACTAAATAATTTCGTCAGCAAACTGTCCAGAAAAAAGTCGCCAATCTTAGCTGGCTACCCGAGAACGGATTGAGTAAATCTTCTCGGCAACCATATTGATGCGAAAACATAAAATGTTTAAACGTGTATCAGACCCGAATTTATCAGTATTATTCTTATGATGATCGTGTGCCAAACAATGGTGGCCGAAGCGAGCTGCAGGTTCAGGATATAAACGGGTATTTCTTGCCCGCTGAGGCCTTCTTGGAAATCGAAGATATCAAAGACAAACCATACAACGCCAGGGAATGCACTGGATTTGTCAACAACGGTGAAATGGCATTATTTAACACACGCAATACATCATGAACGGTAAAGAAATCGCAGCATACTTGACGTTAGTAAAGTTTGTTTGCTTTTAAATGTTCATCAAGAATCATCCGAAATTATAAAGCATGATTTTAATCAGATAAAAGCCGCACAATCATACTAAAGACAATGATTTTCATGGTACACCTTCAGAATGTTGATACAAGACTCCAGATATCTCACTGCGTTTTATTCCATCTACTACTTTCGTTGGAACATCTGGATTTATTAAGACAAAGCGACGTTGACTTGCATTTCCGAGGTAAGACCGTCACGTGGATTGATGAATATAGACGTATCATAGCGGTGCCGTCGGATAAAACACGGAACATCGAGGGGTCTGAGGGACGAATGAAGGTCGTGGACGTATTCGTGGAAAACATGCTAGCATTCTATTCATAAGCTTTACATTAAAATGTCATACAACTACATGGCTGTTACACTGAGTTAGACTGAGTTAGAGTAAGGTTACAAAAGTATGATCGCCGCTAAACTTAACTGTGGGATAACACTATGATTAGAGCGCCATAGTTTCACGGTGGATCTAATCGTCTAGCGCTAACCGAGCGACATATGATTCATATCAATAAAGCGCGAGAAGCAGAGGTCTCCGATTTTGGTTGATGATTGCTGAAACACCTGTTATTGCAAAGGCCGCCGCTCTTGGTGCCGTTGAACTGCTGCCGGAATGGCACTGAAAAAGGCGACAGGTGAAATGATAGTTCACTACTCGGTTGCAGACCAAGGACAGAAAAAGAGGCCAGGGACTGAGCTTAAGACCTAAACACGTAATGGGTTATGGATTGTGATTAGTGAGAATATAAAACGTGCATGTGGTGACGAAATCATTGTACCACTGTTGCATTTTGATTTACTTGATATAGCGTGGAAAAAAAAAGAAATAACATATTTCGGTGGTATTTTATGCGCAAAGAATTACCATAATCGCCATTGCCACGTGAAACGGGAACAATCAGCTTAGATTCCAGTGATTGAACTACTACTCACTGAATCACATACTAGACTGACTTATGTATTCTGATTCATATGGGATGGCACTGTTGCTGCGAAACTGACCGCGCAGGAAACAACAGGGTACACTGTTAAAACGTTAAAACCCGAATTAGATATCGCCAAGACAGGCATCAACACACTCACAAACCAGTTGAGTGTCGTGGATAAATAAGTCAGTGATTTCCGCGATAACAGTAAAAACCTCAATGAATTTTTGGAAACCCCAGTGAAATTCCAGTGAAACTTCCGATATTTACACGAAACTGACCGCGCTGGAAACAAGGAAATTTAACATTAAATTGTTACAAAATGAATTAAAATAGAACGGGTGCACAAAGATACGATTGTACACAAATTTGGCTCCGTTCGCGAAGATAAATCATTGATCAACATGCTGATGTGCGCTTTGGAAACAGTGGCGGCAACATCAGCGCAGGATGACATTAAAACGTTACCAAACCAAGTCTGAAATCAGAAAAGTTCGGGATTGGTGGTGTGAATGCCAGCCCATGTGGTTATTATGTAAATAAATTTGGTGACCGTGTTAGTGGAATCCCGACGACTCATCAAATAGCTATGCTGGAGACACGACTTGTTTCGGTCATAAACACGATGAGCGATAAAAGAGGTGACATGCAGCCGGCAATTGCAATAATTAATAATCTAAAACAAAACTTTTATCAGCGACTTCTACGTGGACGTGGAAGGGAATAAGACAAGAGGTATCTTTTACCTTTTCACCTGAACACACGGCGAGACAAAATTCATCGTTGGTGTTCAACCCCCATCCACCCACCGGGTCGCATACACCGCTGTTTGAGTCCAATGGAGTGTTAATAAAACTGGAAAAAGAACTCTGGATATAATCTGTAGGAGATAGTAATTGGTTAAATACATTTTTTAAATTAGTCCCAGATGACAAAAATCTTGCAATAGCAGACCGTATTTATGTTATTGAACTTTTACAAGTAATTACGAGCTGAGCGAGGATTTCTGGGTCAGTAATTAAAGTGCCAGCGTTAGAATATAATGGACCCTCAACAATAACGACGTGATAAAATCAGCGACGCAGAGGCACAATTGCGTGCTAAGATCAGTAAACGCCAGGGTATACTGCATTGAT
Organism: Megalonaias nervosa; assembly: GCA_016617855.1. Taxonomy (NCBI): domain Eukaryota; kingdom Metazoa; phylum Mollusca; class Bivalvia; order Unionida; family Unionidae; genus Megalonaias; species Megalonaias nervosa. The sequence continues at coordinate 10,786 of JAECUM010028762.1, read as the reverse complement.
AAAAACGTGTAATTGGAATTATTGACATCGTACGAAGTATAGCCAGTGCGGTCACAGTGGGACTTGGCGTAAGTGGAATAATCACCTCGATGACAGTCGGAAGAGTCCCCATTGCAATTCAACTGTTTGCCCCGTCGTCGACGTGTTTTACGCTGCTCATATTTCTACTCCACCATTATTCGAGTTTCTTCGATAAGACATACAAGTATAGCTAATTCGTCTACTTCCACGTTGGATTCTAGATGTACAAATCACACTCTTTTATAAATTCATGCTCCTGGGATAGTGTGCAACGTCAACGGTTTCGCAGTTATTGTATTCTTTCAAAGTTCTTTGTTATAAAATCACTATTCGATTTCGGGTAAAGACAGAAACTTTCTGCTACATTTTTTTTTTTATCTCATCAAGTATCATCGTTCATATTTATATGATATTTACTTTTGAGATAAGTTCACAGAAGGAGATACTAAAGCCCAGGTGCATAATTAATGTATACCTTGAGATTGTAGACAAACACGCCTCATCAAGCTGTTGCATGTGTTGTTTTAACAGTCAAACGAAGTATACTGATCAATGTCAATTCACTACTAATTATGTGTGTCTAGTAGTATACTTAACACCAATCGATACATTTGTCAAATTTGACCTACAGTTAAGCTCAACTGTCTCCACAATTGATATAGACTGTCAGTCATTTAAGCATTTGCGCCACTGAAACAATAACCCATATATAAAAGGAACGAATATATAGTTACCCGCCCTGTAGAAAAATGACTCATACATTAAAATACACTTCATTCAAAAAATCTTATTTCTGGGTGTGCTCCCCTCTTTCAAATGAATTTTTAAAAATATTTGGACATCGAGAAAGCTCACTTAAGTCTGCTCAATTTATTCTAATCTTCCGGCATAAATTTCTCCTTTAGACTACAGACACACGAAATTGATACTTAATGATTATACTCTACTCGTCCAGACTGAGTTATGTAATCCAAACCAGTACATTTTAAGCTGACGTGTCATAATTAATAATGCTTCTGGACTGTTCAACGTGTGGGGAGAAATTAATAACACTGCAAGCGGGTGCATTCGATAAGCGTGATGCTTCGTCTGGGCTGATATAACTATCAGATTCCAGAATTTCTATAATGTGTTTTAGTTTGTTATTGCATTGCAGTGCTGCTTTTCATACTTCAATATGTTTTTACGTGTTATGGCCGGCACCTCAAACACTCTATCAAAACTCCATATATCGTCTGTAATTATAATTAATCAAGTGCACTAAGACCACAAGAAAATCACGAATTGCTTTGTTTTATAGGACAGTTTATTTACTGAATGCTATTTGGATGATTAGTACCAGAGTTTCCATCGTCGTCCCCGACCACCATGAACGCAACACAGTGATGTTTGTCTACTTACACCAACACTGCATAATTCACATGGAATAGGACCGCCACCCTTTCTTACACGATCGACATATATCCAACAATATTCGCCGACATACTGTTGACCATAGTGTATGGTCGTCCCCATGTGGAGCCATTTGCATTGATTCTTTCTTCAAAAATTTCACAATAGCTTGGTCACGATGTATACTGACATGACCGACACGTACTCGCACATGGTGTTTGGCCAGCATCACAACCACAGATCCGAGAAATTCTTTGCCAGGATCCATTTGTAATAATCGTGGCCATGTGAGTGGTCCTCGTGCATAAATACACTCGAGTGCACCTGCGACACTTCAAAAATCTTTTGATGTCAGCGGTTCCGTTTCTTTGTATCTGCTAGCCACGTCGATAATAGTGAGCGTCTTTATAGGTGCGTAATTTACCCTTTTTTTTAATCACGGACACGATTGTGTAGAAGAAATTACAAATCTGCCTAATGAGCCTCATTAGGTGTTTGGACATCAAATCTTTCTTGGTACTGGAAAATAAATTTGCCACAGTGCTTGTTTGGCCAGCCATAATCAAACAAACCCATGAGTGACCTTGTCTGCACTGGCAAATTCTTCCACGGCGGCTTCACCTGTCAAATATCCACGCAGACTATAGTATATTTTGGATAACGTACGGCTTTTGTGTCCATTGTTCGTTTTCTTGTTTGTTTATATCAATGTAAATTTTGTGTTTAATGAGAGCCAGCAAGTGCAGTCTTGGCTTTCAAACCTCTTTTGACAATCCATCGTGCGATTCGTTCTGCCAGTGTTGGATTAATCGCTTTCAAGTCATGAATGAGATCCACATCGGCACGTTGATCTCCACGGAGATCACTTGATGCTTTATAAGCAAAACTATGTCGGTCACACGCAGCATCAACGCGATTGATAGATGCTTCACCAGGCCCTGATTAATAATTCGAATAGAGTCGTAGATTAAGCCGTGTGCCAGGGCCACAGTAATTATAGCCAGGAAGATGTTTCTCACTTGGATATTACTTTATGGTGTGCCTGATAACTTTGCTAATGTATCCGCGATATTACAGCTACAGGTGACTTTTAAAAACGTTTGCAGATTTTCTCCTGAACGTAAACTTCTTTGCTCCACAACCTCTGCTCGTTCATTACATGCTTGAACTTGAACTTGATTTGAAGTAAGTATTTTGGCGTAGCAGCGCACACAATTTGAAGAAATGACTGTGTTATACAACAATCGTATTATTCAACGGCATCATGAGAAAGAAAATTCAACGATTTTTTAGTCATTGACGTTTCAGCAAGCAACACCTAAACGGTCCAAGCATGTTGATGGTACCGTGTTTCCAAATTCAGTTCGTGCACTGATCATTGGTCCTGCTGGATCAGGTAAACCTCAGCTGTTGTTGAATATAGTTTTATGGTGGTTAACCTGGTTTAGGTTGTATGTGATGGCACCCTCAACTGATAATGGCATACTATATTACCTCTGGCGCGTGCTATATTACTTCAATTAATGATCAGGTTCGACAATAAATTTTGATGTTGACTGGGAAGAATTCCCAAATTTCTATTCATGAACACGAGCGGACAATTAGTTCTGTCATTGCCATTGAATATCCACAATATCTGGTTAATATTAGACAGTCGTCGTTGATAAGAGTTCTTGGTTGGCTCAAAGATCTTCCCGAAAGTATGCACATTTTGTGTGCAGGACCTAAAGGGACCTCGTATCATATCGTGCCTGATATTGTAAGAATTGCCTGCTCGACAAAGATCAATTTAACTTGTGACTCCATCAGTCGTAGTTATGAAATCAGATTCCGAAACGACATGCTTAGTTGTTCAGGTTTACCTACTGTTGGGTTTTCACCAACTGGAGAACCAGGTGATTTAATATCGTTTTCGATCGCAGCACATGTATATCTACCAGGCCATAATAATCGGCTTACTCATATTCGTATTTCCCTTGTAGATCAAGACGGGCACGTTGACGATCTGCCAGATTAAACATTGACGATACAACTGTACATTAGAGATCGACCTCACATAAATAATAATATTTACAATAACAGTGTCAGTTGTGCGTGGACCTGTGAAACCCACTCACGTGGTTAATGCGAGAAAAGCCCATATGCATGACATGTCGAACTGGGCTTAGTGGATTATTTGCGAGTGCACCAAAGACATTCACAGCCTTATCATCAAGCACTGAACCCACTGCTAAACAAGTTGCAATGCAAGTTGTAGATATTATTAAAAGTACTAGGGTGAATCGATCAAAACAATTGGGTTTGGATTAGTAACACAAGCACCACCATCAATGGCAGTTCCAGTTACATTGCAATCGACAGAATCAATGCCGCCTACAATTAGTAAAATCATAAACGAGGCCGGTCAGCAGAGATTGTCAGATTTGGCGATTGCAAATCCAAATCTAGCAATGGGGAGTGGATTTGCCGGATATTAAAGAATAGCAATAATGAACATTGGCACAGTTCAAAGGGGTATTCGATCCATTATTTGACATGAGGGCGCCTGTGTTAGTGGATCGAAGCAAGATACATTTCCAGAATTACTCATATCCAGCTAGAGACCCCAATCAATTAAAAATGGAACTGCAAGTGCGGATTTTTCTCCTATGTGGTACATTCTTGGAAGATGAGGGAAAACTGGTACAGACCGATGATAACTACCCCGCCAATGTCCAGGTAGGATTGTCAACAACGGTGTCATGGCGTTGTTGAACAGTGCACGTTATTCCATACATGGAAAGGAAATAGAAAATTTCTGGATAATGTTGACTTGGCCACAACAATTCTCGGACTAGCCAGACACAGCGATGGTTACACGAGTACAGCTGGCCCAACTATAATGTTCGTGAAAGATGTAACTAATAATGCAGATCACAGACTATACACAACCCTTGTATTTCATTATGTTTCTTTTTCTTGGTTGTAGATGCCATTCGTGGTTTTGTCGCGGCAACGATTGTTGGTCTTGGTGTGATTGGAATCAGGACTACATTAACCATTGTAGGTGCACCAATCGGTATTACTATCGGAGCTATATTGATAGTAACTGGTGTCGCTGGGGGTGTTAGCAAATTAATTTCCGACCGCATTCCAGAATATGTACCTATTTAAAATTTCCTGCGGCGACTCAGAGCAGTCTGAAGATGATCAGTAAACTGGACTCGGTGGCAATTGAATTTAAAATAATAAGTTCGACTTAGCTTGAAGCAGTTGAGAGCATAAATAAGAAATAGAGTGGATTTACTGACAGAAAATATCCAAATAATCTTCACACAGGCTACTGCTTATCGACCAATAAACGCATTAGCTCGCAGTGTGTATATATTGATTGCTACCATACGGCTGATTAAATAAGTACATCCCTTTGCAGGATTTTCTTTCTACAATCACAACAGAGTAGTATGCAAGGTTAGGTTTTGCCCTCTTTTGGGAAACCCTTTGGCGGCAATTCCATCCGGATGAGACTCTACCTACCCATGACTGGATCACTCAAGTCTCATGGTGTGTGTGTGTGTGTGTGTGTGTGTGTGTGTGTGCTTGCACTCCCGCGGACAAAATTAACGTGCTAAATATGTCATGTGGGTAGAGGCGAGAACGGGTGAAATTTTACCCGCTAAGGGATTAAAAAAAAAATCAAAAGCCCCACTTGCATACTACTCTATGTATATACTATATGTCTGGTGATGCTATGTATATATCTCTGGTGATACCGTGTATTTAATCTATGTTTGGTGATACCGTGTTTTTAACATATGTTTGGTGATACCGTGTGTGGAATATACTACATGTCCTGTGATACCGTACTCTGAATATATTATACGTCTGGTGATACCGTGTATTGAATATATGTCTGGTGATACCGTGTATTGAATATATCTCTGGTGATAGTGTGTGTTGAATATACTAAATGTCCGGTGATGCCGTATTTTGAATATATTATATGTCTGGTGATACTGTGTATTCAATATATTATACGTCTGGTTGATTGACTGATTGACTGTTTGTACTTTTACGGCCCACCAGCACTGTTAGGCTATTTAGCACCATACAAAAGGTTATATGTATGATCATTTAAAAATGATAAAAATGTTTCAATCGACCAGCAATATCAAAACCAAATAGTTGAAAGTAAAACGATAAGATGGTAAGGGTAATATATAAAGCTTCCCGATCAGCGGGGAATGTAAATGGTGTATTTTAATGAAGACAGATGAAAAGGTATTGAAAATAAGGGACGGTATATACATTACATAAAAATGCTCAAGGTCATGACATAAAAGTTATAGGTTACAATAAATATTTACTTCTTTCAGGAATTCTATGATACAAGTGACGTTTACTGTATCAAAAAGTTCTTTCATGTCATGCACATTGTAGTACTGATCAAGCGTAGGTTGGAGGTCGAAACACTCTATCATAAAGTGCTTAACAGTGACTGGTTCATTGCAAGAAAAGCACTCTGGTGGGTCTTCGCCTTTTAGTATGTGGGAGTGGGTTATATGAGTATGACCAATTCTAATTCTTGCAATGACTACCTCCTCCCTACGGATGGTTCTGCAGGAAGGAGTCTATTCTCCTAGGGTTGGCTTAATGGCATGAAGTTTGTTAGTCACTGCATCATTCCATGCATGTCTGGTGATGCTGTGTATTCAATATATTATACGTCTGGTGATACTGTGCATTCAATATATTATACTTCTGGTGATATCGTGTATTGAATATATGTCTTGTGATACCGTGTGTTGAATATATGTCTGGTGATACCGTGTATTGAATATATGTCTAGTGATACCGTGTATTAAATATATGTCTTGTGATACCGTGTATTGAATATATGTCTGGTGATACCGTGTATTAAATATATGTCTGGTGATACCGTGTATTGAATATATGTCTGGTGATACCGTGTATTGAATATATGTCTGGTGATACCGTGTATTGAATATATCTCTGGCGATACCGTGTATTGAATATATGTCTGGTGATACCGTGTATTGAATATATGTCTGGTGATACCGTGTATTGCATATATGTCTGGTGATACCGTGTATTGAATATATGTCTGGTGATACCGTGTATCGAATATATGTCTTGTGATACCGTGTATTAAATATATATCTTGTGATACCGTGTATTGAATGTATGTCTTGTGATACTTTATATACTTAATGCCCAAATCGTCCCAAAGTTCGGCAGTGAAAGTTAGCTTTCTAATGTAGAGCCAAAAATATCACATGACATTCAAAATCGATGCCATTCAATATATTGGCGAAAGCGTTGATTTCACAGAAAGAATGAATAAACATAAGGGTTACATTCTCAAAAAAGGTTTGAGTGTACTTAGTGGGCGGATCCAATACATTCTTTTGCGTTTCCAAGGTTCTGGATTACGGGTGAAGTTGGGGCAAAATCCAGTCAAATATATTGTAATTGAAGCTTTGAGCAGGGGATGAGAAATGCTCTGTAGCTGGCCATCTTAGTATCACAACACTATATGAGCCATTCATCTGTTATTGAATCCAATTGTGATTTTTAAGAAACTCGTTGATTCTTTAGATTTTCCTGAATATTTGCTGACCTGTGAAAAAAAAGCAGAACTAAACATACAGAGGCAACACAATGTTTACTGAGTTTAGCCTACTGGTTTCTGTGTTTATTTACAATGCAAAGAGATGTGATTCGGTCTCGAATGTTTCGGTCTCAGGTAAAGTAAAACATTTTTTATGTGAAAAATGTATCGTGAGTTTTGCACTATACAGTAGTTGGTCAACGTATGAATAATATCATCTAGTTGGGGGCAATTTGTATTACATATTTCGACGACAAGTAATCGTTTCACACCCTCTTTTCTTCCTATTTCAAGATGTCCCTATAGCATTCTTGTGAAGCCCTTCGAAACGACACCTCATCAGATCCTTGTGAATGCCTAGCTTTCTCGAGTGATGGGACATTTCTATTAGTTAAATCTATGTTCGATCGTGACGTCATCCGAGCAAATCTGGCCAATTTTCAATCACTCGTTTTGTTGTCCGAGAAAATAGAACCTATTCTCAGTCCCTTGTGCGGAAGAATGTGTATTTATCTGTCTGCGTATCTACCTTTCGATCTAAAGTTGGTTGTGTATGCACCATTGAAACAGGTTTTCACAACATGATAATTTGAGTGGACACAGTAGTTTAATAACAATTAGAATTCGTACATAAGTATAAGGATTGATTTATTGAAAGATTAATTAATATCTTTTTCATGAAGTGTGGAATAGATTCTGTTATATATATTTAATTTGTGTTGTTTATTGGCTTTTCTTAACGATCCTGTTTTTTTTTATATATCTGTATTTTCTACGCGATAATTGTCCAAAATGAAGTTAATTATTGTAACTAACCAGCGACTTTCATTTTGTAAATAACATAATTCAAAGCTAATATTTGTCTATGATTGTGGATTAAATATTCAGATTATTATTAATTGTGATCATATTTACTTCAATTTGAGTTAAAGATAGTCTTGATTCTGACCTTAGAATCTTACAGAATGAAATTTCCCATTAATCTGACAGAGGATTTCCAGAAAATGGAATGTACGACCTAGGTCAAGTAGAGAGCTATATAATCTTGTTTACCTAAGAATTATTCATTGTTGCCTTAACATCCGAAGCAGAATAAATGTTATTGTTGTGTTCAGTTTTCAATTTGGCTGGATTTATTTACTCAAATTATTCACTGGAATTGAATGTGCTCAATAATATTCTTAGACTAAGACATTAATTTGGAATTCTAGTGAATTCAGACAAGGACATTTTGAATTATATTATTGTGACACATGTAAAGACTGTTACATCATCACATTCCAAGCCATTGGCACATCAACACATTCAACATCAGAATGTTTTGGGATACCACTGGAATTCAGTTGGAACTTCGTACATTTAGATGTGTGATATTACTTTTATGACTATTTGGGATTTAATTCACAAACTATTGCAAGTTCTTTTTAATTGTTCACATTGTATTCAAGGGAAATATATCATTTGTTGAAGTTTACAAAATTTGTTGGTTATCGCTCTTTTCTGTTACATAGTTTAAGACCATAGAGTTGTAACAATTCATATTAATAGCTTTTCTGCAGTAAATCAATACAAGAATGCCAATCGAGTTTTAAATGGATGCAGAGAGGTTGAATGTGTAGTGAATTTCCATGCAGGCAATAAGTAAGAAATTTCCATAGAATCGACTTTCAGGGCTCACAGTCCGATAATGCCCATGTATCTGATTATCATATTGTCAAACTTATGAAAAACATCGCTGTAAGCCATGCTCTAACCCTTCTCGAATCATCTTGACTGGCCACCGATTTGTTTGGATCCATCTGGCATGAAATTATTGACTGATGAATTCTTGATCAACATGTAATTTCGACACGGACGAGAGAAAGATTTTGCACGTAATTAAAACTTAAAATATAATGCAGTCTGGGAGAAACATTTATGGGAGGAATATGTGATGAATTATATACAGAACGTATCTAATACAACGTAAATACTGGAATATCCGGAAAAATGTTTCGCACTGCAGTCAGAATGGATATCGCCGTTCGTGCGTGTGTCCTCTTCATATTTGAATTACTAGTACAAGGTAAGTTAACATTTACAAATTTATTTCTTACTTAGAAATGTGATTTCTACAAGGTTCAGTTCGACAATCTCTTAATGTAAGGAAACTATATTTGAAAATAGAAAGATAATTCACGAACGTTTGAAGAGAAATAGTAGTAGAAAGGTTCGAAATATTTTATCGTGATGGTATAATTGCAAGGATTATAATAAACTCATAATCCCGAAGAGAATAAAAATGCTGACAATGCTACATTCTTCATTGAAAAGACCTGTGGTGGAGATATCGAAGCTTGAATGAATTGAAATTACAGCCTACATTTTGTTAGATAAATGTTCATTGTATGTTTTACGTAGAAGTAAATGAACATTTGGCTACAAAATAGCCAGGGTTATTAAATTCTGGGAGCAAGAGATTAATAAGTGTTTATGAGTCTATGGTCTTAAGCTAAGTAATATTAAAAAGCGAAACCATAAAGTTTTGTAAAATTCAACACACATTTTATTTACCTACAAAACAAATTGAAAATTTAAGAGGAACTTGGAGTTTTGTGATTTAAATTCCAAATATCCCTTAATGTTATATCATATGTCCAAAAGTAAAGAATATTCCGAAAGAATTCTTAATCTTGAATTTGCTGATTGTTATGTATATCTATATTTTTGGTAACTTCTGGTACATGATTTATTTAATTTTTTAAATTTGTGTTCATGGCTATAAACTGTACAGAAATTTTTATTTATATTTTACCTACGTCGATTGAGTCTGTTAAGAGCGTGAAATTACAGAACATCGTTAAATAGATGCTGACGTATGAGGTGACAATTACTAATAATAATCTTAATAATAAGACTTAATGGATTAAGTTTTGATTGGCTGATGGGGTTTAGACAATATTAGAAGAATTCAGTAACTTTCCAATGGTTGGGTTAGGTCACATGAACAGACAAGTTCGAGGCAAAATGAGTAGTAAGATCGTCACGTGGTGCATATTGTGAAATAGAAGGTGCATATAAGGAAAGAACTGATCAGTCAGATTAATTCCAATTTTGGAGTCATCCTAATGTCTTGTGGTCCTGTTGTAAGTCTGCAGACGTGTTTTGTGTTCTACTTAGATATTATTATAGAGGAAATAAAACATTTGTTTTGGATTGTTTAGTGATATAAATAAAGATAGAAAGGGCTCATTATTATAACTAAATATTATTCTGGAACCTTTGTGAATTATTCGAAGGAGTTTTGGACGACGCCATCTTGAGAAAGTCACGATTCTTGGCGGACCAGTACATTTCCGGTTTTGAATAGTATTCGATGATTGTATCGTATCGTAAAAGTTGAATTACATCTTGTAAATACTTTGGACCAAAAGCATTGTAAATTTTAAACAAGTGAATTAATTGATGCATATATTGTCGATGATTCAGGCTTTTACTCGTATAATAGTGCCCAAGCTGTGCTCTTGGTAGCCATCAATAGTAAAGTTCCTATTACTATTTTTATAGCCTCCAAATTTAGTTTTTCCAATGATTCTTTTACTTGGGTAGTACAGTTATCATGGATACAATATACATTTTCAAACAATGGAAGTATTACTAGTGATCTATTTATTTTGAAGGATAAGCTATCCAATCTATATTTAAATTTCTTCAAAGTATTAAATTTCTTCCAAGTCATAAATATGTATACAAGGCGAAAGGATTGGAAACAAATTTTTGAAC